>OLKM01001026.1:115000-183859 GCA_900291075.1 Melanogrammus aeglefinus | reverse complement strand
CCATCATCTGGTAACCCTACACACCAAGCACATCCACCCGCACTCTCCGGTCCCCCTTTCCATCAATTCACTTACCTCCTGCACGCCTGGTTACCAGGTCCAGAGCCCAGCAATCTCCCCGCCACCTCGGAACACCCCTCACCGACCATCCGTAATTCCGACACTCTTCCAACCTTAAGTCCCCGTCTCAAAAACACATCTCTTTAAACTGACATATTCCATCTAACCCATTCACCCCAAATACGGTAAAATTGTGCAAGTACTGTCTTGGTTTTTTAATGATGTATATGTTCTGTTAAACTGCCCTGTAAGTACCTAGGGTGCTTTGAAAGCCCTCAAAAAAGGAATTGATATACGGTACAGTGCGTTGGCCTCGCCAATGGCCGGAACGCTGCCTCCTCAAGCACATCCACCCACATGGCAAGAGAACTCTTCATCGGCCCTCATGAGGCCACCATACCTCCAACACGTGCTTCTTCACAGGCCGGCCATGGCAACTCGCTAATCAACCATGGGGCTCAGCCAGCTTTTTCTCCAGCCTGCCTTTACCCGAACTCATTGCACACTAAAGAATTCTTGACGACTTCCTACTCCTGTTACATTCCAGAGGCTCCACCAAAATGAATGTACAGTTCACTTCCATAACCCCTGTTCCATCGCTGATTGTCTGATCATGACTATAGAGAATGAGACAACGACACCGGAATGGCGCCCAATAAACGGCCCTCATTTCTATGTAAACTGCTCCAAATGACGCAGGTAACTAAGGAGACGATATCTTCCGCATCATGGGAGCCCTAGCCAGCCCAATTCAGACGTACCGATGCAGAATTAATTCTTGTTTTTAGCATTGTTAGCATTGTTGTTAGCATCATACGCGAGAGGTTGAGCGATCGCAGTCGCATTGTGTTACCCAACCAGTGAAAGTACAAGTTGACTTCATAAATATGAAAGATCTGCTCCATATTAACTATAATACCACAACAACATAGGTAAATGTATGTAGGCCTAGGAAACAATACAGTTCCATGTTTCTTTGCTTAAACAGATTCCATCCAATCTATTACCGAAAAATGCTATCATTAATGTATATGCAAATAAATGATTACATATCACATCAGCAACGAGGTTGGAGTATGCATACCCACATAAATATTTGTAGTAGGCTACACCAAACATTGTTAACTTTATCATACTAAACAAGCAAATAAATACAAAAAATACTAACACAAGCGGCCAGGTATGCGTGTTTTGCTACGGGCTCCTTTTGTTGCTTGGTGTTAGACATTGTGTTTTACTTAAATGGCTAACAATGGTAAAAATGGTGTATCAAGGGCTTTTAGCGCAAGCTTCTTCCCATTACGTGGGTACATCGACCATGGACATGTGGGAGCATGGTGGTATTGTTTACAGTAAGTGTGTGGATTTAATGATTCGTTATCCGGTGACCCAGTTCGCGTGAATCAGTTCGCCTCAGCCAGAGAGAGTCGTCCGCGAATCGTTCGTTCGTTCAGTCCAGTTTCCGGTAGCACTCACTCCACTGAGTCTGACTGACTCAGCTGAGATCAGTGCCAATGGCGTGCATTCCACAATGCGATTTACTGCTACCAGAAACCAGCTTGAACAACAAACGATTTGCAATGACTCCTCCCAGTTTCAGCTCGATTCTACAGGAAACTTGACTGAACTGGGAGGAGATCATTCGCGAACTCGTTTGTTTGTTGTCAATAAAACTGAAATTATCATCTTCGGCCAAAAACCATCATCCCACCTCCAGAACTTCTCATCTTTGCATTGATGCTCACTCTGTCACCCCTCCCCAGAAACCTCTGCATCATTATGACCCCACACTCTCCTTCAAGTCACACACAAACAGCGTCAGAAAACCATCCCTTCGTCCACCTCTCCGCAACATTGCCCCGCCTTCGACCACCCTTGTCATCCTCAGCTGCCGAAACACACCAACCACTCCTTCATCCACTTGCAGTCGACAACCAATTGCAATAGCATGTCTGTATATGGCCTCCCCTCCACATCATCTTCAACTTTCAATTTGCACATATGTTCAAGAACTCTGCTGCCCCGACTGCTTACTAACTCCCCCTCCAGAGAACAGATTACTCCCATCCTCTGTCAACTTCATTGGGTTCCAATACAACAACACATCCATTTCAAGATTCTCCTCACACACCTACAAAGCGCTAACAACTCCGTACATAACAGATCTTCTCCATCGCCACTCCCCGCATCGCCGCCTACGCTCCGCTGATGCCAACCTTCTCACCTCCATTCAACACAGACCAAGTATCGCACTCTGGGGGACAGAGCCTTCGCATCGCCGCCCCTACCCTCTGGAGAACTGCCTCCCTCCTGCCATCCGAAACATCTTATACACTCTATTGAAAAGTCAACTTAAACCTATCTCTTCAGACCACCTTACAGCATTTGACAAATCATTCTCCATCTCTAAAGAAATATGAACTTAGCCTTATTTCTCCTTACGCGAGATTGTACTCAAAAATTCTCTCATCATTTTAATCTCTACAATCAGAATGCAATCTCATTCACCCAGTGTCTGCTCTAAAAAGGTTTCTTACTTTTCCCACAGTTTCATAGAAAAGCCAAAACGTCCACAGTCTCAACTTCATTTTGCCTATATGACCATTTGTTATTGTATAACTACCACATATGGCTTATTTAGGGTGGATACCATTTAACAAGTGCAAATTTCTCAGATCTGTACTCTTTAAGGAAAGCCTTTAATTCTCTTTTGAATGTGTGCTTGGAGTTTTCTTGATGTGTGCTTATTACAATCAACATTTTCCCAAACGTGAATGAGGCTTCTGCTGCAGTTCAGAGAATGTCAGTGGCCCAACGGGACAATGCTGTGTACTGGTGATCCTTAGGTTTGAGAGTTTTGAATCCTGATTAGACCATTTTTGAACAAGCTGAACATGTCATTCTGTCATTGCCATCATTTAAGAAATACAAAATTAAACAGCACCTGAAATTCATCAGGCAATCAACATCCAGCTCATTATTTTCAAGAATCGGACTGCCAAGACACAGTATGTGGTCATGGTCCGGCCCCTGGTTTTCCCATTCACCCGCCTGCCACCCTGACCCTCCTAATTTACCCAACCACTTTCACCTGTGCTCCACCTATATCAGTCCTCATCCATTCCCACAACATTCCCTGCCGGATATATGTCTCTTGTGTTTTCACGCAGGTATTTTTCACCTGTCGACATCGAAGAATCCTTAGATCCAACCTCCTTCCACTTCCTGGGCTGTTCTCTGATCTCTGCCTGTCTGACTGGCATGCTCCTCTGCCTCCGACTCCTGATCCACCAAGCACGCCTGCCCTGCTGCTTTCGACCACTACGGCCTGCCTGACTCCGATCGCCGGTCGGAATGATCCCTGTCGTCTGTTCGTCCTGGTTCCCATACCGCCCATCACTGCCTTCCCGTTTCCGACCTCTGCCTGCTGACTACTCTCTGCCTCGCCGATCCTGTATCTGGAATAAACCCTCTGAAACTGTTCTGTCGCTCGTCGTCAGTTCTGTGCACTTGGGTTTCTGCACAAATGGCCACATTTACAGTATGCATTCAGGGGCACTTCTCTTCATTAACCATCTTACTCATCTTCCTCATAATTAACTCGTCTGTTTCTTCATATTTCAATATCCTTCAGTGTTCATTGATCGTTTACTCTCCATGTGTTCTTAAACAAATGTTTAACTTTTTTTCAGGTATTTTGCCTTTAAGACAAGCCTCAATTCATTTGCTGCTTGGAGTTTTCTGGATGTTTGTGTGCTTATCAATAGAACTTTTTCGCCATGTGAATGAGGCTACATTTACGGTTTGTGAAATTGTAGCCTTTGTCAGCTATTTATAATGTATATCTTCCCATTAGAGTGCGTTCTTGACTTTTCATTTTGCTCGGACCCCCGTTAATCACCGCTTTGCCCTTGCTTAAACAATCTAGCCATACTCTGATCCTTTGCCATTTTATTGTATTTATTAAGTCATTTATTATGTGAGACTGGAAACTTTTGAACTAAATTGCCCATCTTGGATAAATAAAGTTTTTCTAATCTAATCTTATCTCTAGCAAGAGCAATATCACACATCTGTTCATGAAGACACGTTTCTAAATAAGATCACTGTTAGTTCCTTGTATACGATACAACAAAGTGCGATATATTAATGAATAGTAAGGAATGAGACAGAGTCCTTATAAATTCACCATGGCAACAATGGAAAAACATTTGCATTGCAACTAAACAATAAACATATACATTTACTTAATGAAGATTACAAAAAATGTAGTGCCCATTCTCACTGGAACTGTTACCAATATATTTTTAATGCTGGAAAGAATCTTAAAAATACAGGTTTTCCTACTGAGAAATAAATATCAATGTCATCCATTGTGTTTTTGGCAGACAGAATCTTGACATAATGCTGGTTTCTTGGACAACTCGATAAGGGCGCGCTGCAAAGGGACGTTTAGATTGGAGATTAATTTATGGTTTATTCATTTTTTCATAATTAAAAAGAATGTTTTGAAGTTCATCTTTTACCTAATCTCTGGATGCTAAATCAGCTTCCAGTGATTTTTATTAAAGTTATTTAAATGTAATTGATTCTATATGTGTTGCAAAATATCTCTACTATGAAGATAACAAATTGGTCTTGAATGGCACACATGACATTTTAATTAAAGGAGAGAAAGAGAAAGCCTCACTGTGTGGTCAAAGTCATTCTAGGCATGTTCCAAATGTACCAACGTTCCCAGTGGACCATCCACACATTATAGTACATACATGTTCGCTCAGCAGAGACCAGCACAGGCAATAGATGGGGTAAAGGACTGCATCTTGAAAGGAGATGGCAGATCCTTGATCAATTGTATTTGTGGAGACAGAAAGAAAGAAACTGACTGAGGTCCAAGCTTAGCTGACCGAAATAGAAATGAAACAGCCTCCAAAAAGAAAGAAAGCCTTTTTGAAATCCGTGTATGCTTAGAAGTACAACTGCCATATAATCAAGCTATCCCTCGCTTCCACCTTTTTATACAATCTCTAACCAGCAGGCAGGAACACACACACTTGGTTGACCCTCTGTTTGACCATGAATAGTGCATGACAGTGTGTGTCTGTAACCTTTTGAAAATTGCCTCCAAGCATTTTCAAAGCACAATCGGCCAAGGATGGAAGGCAGGGATTGCATTTTCTTTTCATTAACATATGATGGTTTTATTGGTCTTTTTTTTTGTAGCCTACTCTTGTCAGTGGATGAATAAAAGAGGCTTTCAATGACTTGCCCAGTCCAATAAATAAGTAGTCCTAAGCCGGAAAATATACCTCTACAAATAGTAGAAAAGCTCCTAAGGGACAAACTGCACCAAATCCCTTCCGTTTTCAGTTCAGATGTTTAACTTTATCCCTGCTCCAAAAAATGTTTCTTATCTTACAAAAAAATGCTGAAAATAATTTGTAATGGCGTTTATTTTTTCGTGAGAAATATAGGATCCCTGGCCGATCCCATCAGGGAGAGATGCTGGGATGATTTGTTTTTTCACAGTGGAATCCGCTTCCTCCCAAGGTGGAGAGATCACCTGATACTGGGATTCAAACTAGAACCTATTGATTCAATTATCTGATAGAAATTATCAGAGTTGTAACCTAGTGTGAAAAGCCTACATCTGGAGGAATGTACCTTTTTTGTGACTTTTTAAACCTTAGCAGACTGGCTAATGACTGTGTCGGTGTTTAGCAAGAGTGTGCGTGTCTTCTTTTAAGGGAGCAAGTTGGCCTTGCTCAGGTATTCAAAGCAAAGCACTTACTTTGAAACAGAGCCCATGCTAACAAAGTGTCCTATGAGGAACTGTTTTGGTTCCTATTTTGATCCCCATGAAATAAAAATGAACAGAATGTGACTGGAAGTTGAAAGAGGTTGGTTTGGAGTGAGCGATTTACCAGGGAATGCTCGTTGTGACGGCAGATAGAATACTTGATTTTCTTTTCCCTTTTTCATTGTAATGGTTCACCTGTCTTTGGGCTGAAATAGTATAGAGCAATTTTACAGTCTACTGTAATCTTCGGAAGTCTGTATACAAATTTTAAAACATATATAGGTCAAGGTTAAAAATAACTGTTGAACTTCCGCTGAAGTGTCCTTATTTTTCTGTCACCTGTGGTTGTTTGTGAGGGGTAATAAGAGCCATGTGGCTATTCTATCTTTTCCATGTACTATATTATTCCATCCATATTTCACCCCTTCTTTTTAGCTTTCTACTTCCAATCAATATTCAATTTGCTTTTCCTGAAAACGGTGGTGGGTATTGACGAACTGTTTATGTATCGAATTATCATTCAAGAAGTCCTTCATTACAGCACTCTATCCTCCACCTATTACCCACAATGCCACTTGTTGTTTTCAGGCTTTTTTCTTATTGATTTGATCTGTGAAGATTTCTCTAAAATGTTCAGCTGAACCTCAAGATTCTTCTAGTGGCTCGGGAGGTAGAGTGGGTTGCAACGAGAAGGTCGCTAGTTCGATCCCAGGCTCCTCCAGGCTGAGTGTCGAGGTGTACTTGAGCAAAACCCCTAACCCTAACTGCCTCCAACAGCCTTATAAATGGTCTCTCTATTTTCAGACAAACTTTTGTTTCCTTATATGCAAAAAGATTGGCTATGTTTTGTGACCAAAGTCTGAAACAGCATTTATTGATTCCTGACCACTACAGGAATGCAATCACCAACAACCAAAAAGTATATCTGCTTGTTGGCCATAAGGAGGCAGGTCTCAATGCACTATTTTTTGTAACTCCAGGTAAAAGAGTGTTTGATTTTTTTATTTAAAGCAAACAAAGCTGCGTAAATATATACTGTATCCCTGCTTTTCCATCAACACCCACCCCCCCATGGGTTTGTCTACCATCTAAATATTTGTTTAACAAAGGAACGTCTGCTTGATACCGTACAATGCTATACCATCTTGGTTTCCAGCACACATGTACTCCAGTTCATGTATTTCTGTGTGTGTGTGTCTGGTGGACTGTCAAGGTGTGCAGAGCAGTGAAGCTGTTCCATTAGGGGAAGCAGCCTCTAGAGCTGGGAGAATTCTTTAGTATGGACCGCCACACTTACCTGTGTCCGCTGTTGCTATGGTCACAGCCAGATCTTCCACAACTGCCTTAATCAGGTACCGGGTAATGTGCCTGAAACCTCTGCAAACTCAATATTGTTCTTATTTTCATCTCCTTCTCTCACTCCTTCGCTCTCCCAATATGTTATTAAATGTTAAATCTTCTTCAATTCAGTTCTCTTCTTACAGTTTTAGCTTAGGCTGAAGGAACAGACATCCATTTAAAATTGTTAACTGATTCAGTTTGGCCCTCATACTGGCACTCATTTGATTAAAATATAATGTAGTATAATGTAGTAGTAATTTATTTATTACTACTAATATAATGTAGTAGTAATAAAGTATTGTGCTATTCTGTGTATTATGCAAATTAGCAAATCTCAGAATTAAAGTTTTTATCGTATGAATAGATAAAAAGGAGAGGAAAGGAGATGAATGACGTTGTAGTTCGTAATCTTATGCAAGGGGGAGAAAATAAAATTCCCCAATCTATTATCTTGTTCCTTCTCACGGTTTGTTAAGGTGTGCTTTTTAGGCGCGACCCTAAACCCCCAAACCAAAACTGGGACTTAGGGGTTGTTTGTCAGCATACTTTAGTAATTATTACACGTCTCATCATAAATTGGCGCTGGCAAATAATAAGTGGATTTGGAAATAACTATATTTTCAACAGAGGGTCTCGAAGACCCCCGGCCCTGCATCAACACCGTGGGCGGGGGGGAGGACCAAATCAAAAGAAGGAAAATTAGGCAAGAATGGAAAAGAGCAAAGAAATGAAAACTAATAGGACTGTCACAGGGGAGACTTATCAGAATAAGGTGTAATTAATTGTCAGATTTAGAAATTATGTAACTTTTCATCTGGCCAATAGGTTCTGGCATGGTTTGTTATGTCTGATGACCTCTTGCACACACACACAGGGAGGGAGCACTGAAATACGCACACACGCACACACACACACACACGCACACACACGCACACACGCACACAATGTGAGGCTAGATGTGATTGGACTACCGCTGGCCAATCACCAGCCGAGAATGAGTGGAGAAGGGTGAATATCAATCAGATGACAGCGTACATCAAGCAAAAAATAAGGCTTTTCCTGGATGTGTTGTGTAGCAAGTCAAATCTCAATGAATGAACAAATCCAAATGAATAGCACAAGCATAAAGAGCGTCTGCTATTTTCATCATGATAAAGCAAACCATATCTGATGCTTTGAGAGGCAAGGCTCTTTGTAGCAATTAACATGCAATGTTCTATGTTACTTCTTAGCTTTATAATTATGGTAGTTTGCATTGATGCTAGTGAGATACTCCACTGCTAGCATTATAAAAAAGCATATTCAATGCACAGGCTGTATGTGTGTGATGCATGCTAATTGAAAGGGAAGGGGTTATGTTTTGTGCGTGGGAGTGTGTGTGCCATGTTCATGCTGTCGGAACGTTCTTCTTACCAGATCAAACCAGAAAAAACAATTGGGCTGTTTGAAAAGATTAGATTGGGAGATTAAACACAAAGAAAACAAAAATTCTGGATGACAAGATGTAAATTGATGCAACATTTTGTTCATGGGAAATATGCACAGACCTTGTTTCTCTGACACCTCGAGACAACACAAAATGCCATTCAGGTCATGTCTTGTTGTACGTCATATGATATCTTTCCATGCAAAGCAGGATATTAACCCAGGAACCACACGTAGGAAAATTGTGCTTTAATACTTCAAGAGCATATTGGATTGTGCAAAAGATACAGAACATACTAGCTCACTGTGAAGAACATTATGATATGGGTATTATCAAGAATATGTTTTGAGACTGAACAGAAAACACAACAACTACAGGGAGAACATAGGCCTACATACATACCCACCGTAAAAAAGGGGGCAAGGATCTATACTGCTTCTAGAAGATAAAAGGCATACCCAATGTACAACATATTTAGAGTCAATCATATACCACATGAAAGCTTAATATACCATCAGTGGAAATTTAGAGCACTCTGCAGCTGTTGCTGCAGCGAGCCTCGAATGCTTTCGAGTTGTACTTCGCCGTGGTCAACAAACTCACGAGTGCCCGTGTTGTGCACCGACGGGGTCAGAACACTCACCGGTGTTGCTGCAGCGAACATTGAGTACTTTCATATTGTACCACCGACGTGGTCAATGAACTTACGAGTGCCCGTGGTGTGCCACCGACGTGGTCAATGCACTTTGAGTCTTTGATGTTGTGACACCAACGTGGTCAACAAACTCACGGGTGCCCCTGTTGCGCCACCGACGTGGTCAACGCACTCACCGGGGTTGCTGCAGGCGAACCTTCAGTTTTTGAAATTGTGCCACCGACGTGGTCAACGCACTCGCAGTGGTTGCTTCAGGCTAACCTCAAGTTCTTATAGCCAGATCTTACGTTATAGATTGAGTAACTGATAACCACCACCACCAGTAGTTGGAAATATGTTAAAAATACCTTAACCAACGTTGGAGAGCATCGAATGAGCTTGGAGAAAGAAACTTGAATTCGAAGGGATGTATGATTCGCATGCTGTGGAAGACCACCTTCCCAGCCGTTTGATGGATGCATCCGACAACCCTCGTTCGGCGGCTGTGGTTGCCGCTTCTATCCGGAAGGAGTGACCAGTGCAGAGGGGAGATGGTAGGCCACAGCCTTCTACCACCTTAGCAAGATGGACTCTGAACCACTCTTTTGTCATTGGCAGGCCGTAGGGCAAAATAAACAGAGGTGATTCAGGGAAAGTGCGTTGCCGAAGCTTGAGATAGTGGAGCATGGAACCGCAAAGACAGAGTGAGTTGTTGATTGTCGAAACAATGATGGTTACGCCTGCCCCCTAGGCTATCGTTTTCAGACCATTTTAAGAAGATGGAAAAATGCCTTGAAGAGAAGGTGATGTCGGCGATCACCGACATCTAATACGACAATAATTATGAAATATAAAATATAGACCAGAGCCACACAACTGTTCAATTAAACAGTGATACACTGTAGACCTAGGGGCAAAACAGAGGAGGGTGAGTGAGACATTAGACCTGGGGGAGTGATGCACTGTAGACCTCGGGCAATCAGAGGAGGGGGAGTGAGACAGTAGACCTGGAGGAGTGACGCACTGTAGACCTGCGGGCAAACAGAGGAGGGGGGGAGTGAGACAGTAGACCTGGGTCCATCATAGGAGGGGGTGTGAGACAGTCGACCTGGGGGCAATCAGAGGAGGGGAGTGAGACAGTCGACCTGGGTCCATCATAGGAGGGGGTGTGAGACAGTAGACCTGGGGGCAGACAGAGGAGGGGTAGTTAAACACAGTAGACATTGGGGGGGGTGAGACACAGCAGATCTGGGGGCAGAAAGAGGAGGAGGAGTGAGACAGTAGACCTGGGGGCCCACAGAGGAGGGGGAGTGAGACACAGTCAACCTGGGTCGGGGTGTCTGTTCGTCTGTCCATAATTCCAGTCCGTTGTCGTGCAGTCTGTCCCGACTTGAGAGTGAAGGAACGTTTAGTATCACAATGCTAAGTATCCTCCCCTGGTATATAAGAGCTTAATGTGTCAGATTGATAACTCCAGGTTGGTTAGAGTTGGAAGGAATCTGTCCTCCCACACTCTGTAACAAAAACATAGCCAACCTCGAGCATTTTACCGATTATTAAAATACATAATTGAACTCAAAGAGGCTTTTGCAATATGTATTCAAAACTAGTAGGATAAAAAATGTCTTGAAAGTGTTAGTGTCATTCTCCCTGAGGATGTTCGTTCATGAAGGCCTCATGAAGAACTTCGACGTTTAGTTCAACAATCATGGCTCATTTGACCTAGGGTCTTAACAAACCAGGACTTAATGATAGTGATTGGATTTGGAAACTAAATGCATATTCAGCATAAATTAGCAAAAATTATGATGAAATGAAATGTTGAAATATGATAATTAACTATAATAAAATATGTGTTATTCACGCGCACCAACTCTGGTTCAAACAGAAGACTTTGTTTTTTTAATGTAAAAACTGTAAGCTTTGCTCAATGTCACCCCAAAGAAGAACATGGTCATATAATAATCAATGAAAGTGTCAATTTGCGTTCCATTATGCTCTTTGTTATCTTATCCTAACTCTCCTTTTGTGCTCCATCCCTTTTGGATTCTTATTCTAAACAAATTTGGGAGGACCAGTATTACAGCAGACTCTGTCTATCTGTATATCTGTCCTATACGCCAATTAATCATTCACCTTTCTTCTTTCCCCCAGTTAAGTGCCTAAACCAATGCTCGATTATAAATTAAATCAAAAGCTTGATTCGCACTAAGGGGCAAGCCATACTAAAAAAACACATGAGCTAGCATTATTTTACGACAGGTTTGCTGAAACCGTTCACCATTTAAGACAGTATTATATACTGGGTGTCAATATCCAGGTGACAGCACCCACAAATAACATCCCATGAATTGTCATCATCTAAGCTCAAAATTACAGGGGCATCTCAACATTTCAACGCAGATCGTGTTGGAATATATATAAAAGGTTCTAAACCCCACCCCCATTCCGTCTATATGCTAATCAAGTATAATCCGGATAGCATCACACATATAGAGACGATTTGGGGATGAAGGGAAAATGAACAGGAAAGAAAGAAGCAATCAGAAATCCATCAGCACTTCAGCCAACACAGGTGCATTAATGAAGGACTGCAGAATGGGAGAAAACATACAGGATAACACCGTCATAGTTAAAGCCTGGATTTGATGTCTTCCAAGACAAACATAATTCATTGTAATTTGTGAAAATGGAACCTCTTAGAGTGCATGGCATCTCCATGGACGATATCTATTATTATGAATATCCGAGACAAATGGGATTCGTCAAATGTTTTAGTCGGGGGTGAGGTGTAGTCGCTGAGGTTTTATACAACAGGATGTGCATTGAATACAGAGATACAGAGACATTGGCATTATTTTTTAGGAAAATCTAAGTCTGAGCCAGGGGGAAAATTCACGCCTACCGAGAACCTTCGTCAATAAGTGAAACAGCTTGTTTGCGCTCAAACTTTACTTCCGTAACAGTGTGGTGTCAGACAGGGCAGGGGGTATTTTTGACATGTAACTCTATTCTAGTACTATCCCCCTAAATGCAATTATTCACCCTAAAAAAACCATAATATGAGGTCTTTAAGCATCGAGAGGAAGGAGGAACATAACAGCACACACCCCTCCTGGCTAGTCGACCTTCCGGCTGTCTCTTCGGCCAATGTGTTACACATGCATCCCCAGCACCCCAAGACCAGGAAAGAGTGCAACGGTGACCTTGGAAAACTCACTTTATACTTTTCTGTGGCTGTATTTTGTTAAATATAGAATGTATCAGACTATAACATACTTTATCTCCTATGCACCTGCCAACAAATAATATTGAAATGTCTTTCTGAAGCCAACATGCCCTCTATGTTGTTGTTTTTGGGGATTCCTTTTTAAAACCCACAGTGCAGCGGTTAACCTTATTTCCATCTATATTATGCTTTTATTGTACACGACCACACCTTTAAGTCGCTTTGGATAAAGGGTATCTTCTAAACAAATAATTATAGGGGGGCAGGATAGTGTAGTGCCTCAGGGCTAAAATTCTCATCCAAATTGTACCAGTGGGGTATACTATGAAGCATGCTGAACATACCAAGGCTTTCTTTGGATAAACTGGATCAACAAATACGAAATTCGCAATCAGAGTTAAATAGTACCACAAAGCTCACTAACGAGTCAATTTTTCAAGGTAGCTTTTCTGCATTAGTATCAGTGCGCGTTCCCGTAAAAAGGGCATTTATTGGGTCATTTTACTCACCGTTACAAAATGGATAGATCAAGGAGTATATTTCACTCAAGAGGAACATTCAGTCATAATGAACTCCTATGAGGAGTTCAAGAATCAGATAACAGCTAGGGGGCACACAATAATAAGGCTGTGGAGGCGTGCTGGCCTACATATTGTCTAAAAAATAACTGCAGCCAAATGCAGAATTGTTCACCATTAATCCCAATAAAGTGATGATGATTTCAAAATGCAAAAGCAACGTCCAACCTCCTTTATTCTATAATTTAGGGAAATTCACTTTAAATACACCCTATGTAAGAAATGCATAGGATATGTTTTCAACTATTGAGAGGTAGTGGTGATGGCGTAGTAGATTACTATATGACCCGAACGGCAGCGACCGGGGTTCAAATCTCGCCTGTCCATCAATCTTGCCTTTTACCCCTATCTAGATGTGGGGCCAGCATGGCCTTTAGAACATGGTTTCAAGTTTGAAATAAGCGCAAAAATATAATTCCATAACCTTTATTGAATAATTATTCCATATGACATAAGTATTGGGACTTATTTCTTTAAGTTACACATAAAATCACATCACTTGGGAGCAGACCCCGCACGCAGAAATTCAAGACTGGCACACTACCTCCACTCTACCACTCTCTCATGGAGGCAGAGGTTTTCTTTTCCTGAAAATGTATAAAATTCTTCCTTAACAGTTTGAGTAGTCAAAAAGATAGGAAACACCGTAAACATATTATAATGTATTTTTTACAACAATGCAACAGTGAGTCCATGGCTTCTTTGTGTAGCATTTCCTACACAAGGCCCAACAAGGACGATCAAAGAGTGAATACCCTCTGATGAGAACCTTTATATCTCATAAAGCAGGGGTTTTCAAATTGGGTGAATGTGAGCCTCCCCTTAGAGTAGGTAAGGACAGCCGAGCCCCCCCTCAAAAAAAAAGAATCCCGCCCGCCTGACCTAACCCACACACGCCTCTTCACTAAATGCCATCTTTTGTGTGTTCAAGGCCATGACGATTTTCAATAACTAATCAAATAAAAAATAAAAAAAATATATCAAGGACGTGCACGTCGCCCGGATCGGCGTCACCGGGCCCCCACCCTGGAGCCAGGCCTGGGGTTGGGGCTCGCAGGCGAGCGCCTGGTGGCCGGGTCTTCGCCCACGGGACCCGGCCGGCCCGTGCCGTGTGTTTTGGGTGGCAGCCGTGGGCGGGGGCCCCGGCGACCCAATCCCCGGACAACAACTCTGGCTTTAGGGACATGGAATGTCACCTCGCTGGGGGGGAAAGAGCCTGAGCTCGTGCAGGAGGCTGAGAGGTATCGACTAGAGATAGTCGGGCTCACCTCCACGCACAGCCTGGGCTCTGGAACCCAACTCCTTGAGAGAGGCTGGACTCTCTTCCACTCTGGAGTTGCTCACGGTGAGAGGCGGCGAGCTGGTGTGGGCTTGCTCATAGCCCCCCAGCTCAGCCGCCATGTGTTGGAGTTCTCCCCACTGAACGAGAGGGTCGTTTCCCTGCGCCTTCGGGTCTGGGATAGGTCTCTCACTGTTGTCTCGGCCTACGGGCCGAACGGCAGTGCAGAGTACCCGGCCTTCCTTGAGGCCCTGGGAGGGGACTTCAATGCCCACGTGGGCAGCGACAGTGTTACCTGGAGAGGTGTGATTGGGAGGAACGGCCTCCCCGATCTGAACCCGAGCGGTGTTTTGTTATTGGACTTCTGTGCTAGCCACAGTTTGTCCATAACGAACACCATGTTCAGGCATAAGGGTGTCCATCTGTGCACGTGGCACCAGGACACCCTAGGCCGGAGGTCAATGACCGACTTTGTAGTCATGTCATCTGATCTCCGGCCGTATGTCTTGGACACTCGGGTGAAGAGAGGGGCTGAGCTGTCAACTGATCACCACCTGGTGGTGAGTTGGATCCGCTGGCAGGGAAGGAAGCTGGTCAGACTTGGCAGACCCAAGCGTATCGTGAGGGTCTGCTGGGAACGTCTGGCAGAATCCCCTGTCAGGGAGGTCTTCAACTCCCACCTCCGGGAGAGCTTTGACCAGATTCCAAGGGAAGCGGGAGACATTGAGTCTGAATGGACCATTTTCTCCACTTCCATTGTTGACGCGGCCGTCCGGAGCTGTGGCCGTAAGGTCTCCGGCGCTTGTCGCGGCGGTAATCCCCGAACCCGGTGGTGGACCCCGGAAGTAAGGGATGCTGTCAAGCTGAAGAAGGAGTCCTACCCAGCCTGGCTAGCTCGGGGGACTCCCGAGGCAGCTGACGGGTACCGGCAGGCCAAGCGGACGGCAGCCCGGGCGGTCACGGAAGCAAAAACTCGGGTCTGGGAAATGTTTGGGGAGGCCATGGAGGAGGACTACGGTCGGCCTCAAGGAAATTCTGGCAAACCATCCAACGCCTCAGGAGGGGGAAGCAGTGCTCCGCCAACACTGTTTACAGTGGAGGAGGGGAGCTGTTGACCTCGACTGGGGATATCGTCGGACGGTGGAAGGAATACTTCGAGGATCTCCTCAATCCCACTGGCACGCCTTCCGTCGAGGATGCAGAGGCTGAGGATTCAGAGGTTGATTCATTCATCACCCAAGCTGAAGTCACTGAGGTAGTCCGGAAGCTCCTCAGTGGCAAGGCACCGGGGGTGGATGAGATCCGCCCTGAGTACCTCAAGTCTCTGGATGTTGCAGGGCTGTCGTGGCTGACACGCCTCTGCAGCATCGCGTGGCAGTCGGGGACAGTGCCTCTGGACTGGCAGACCGGGGTGGTGGTCCCTCTCTTCAAAAAGGGGGACCGGAGGGTGTGTCCCAACTACCGGGGGATCACACTCCTCAGCCTCCCGGGGAAAGTCTATTCCAGGGTGCTGGAGAGGAGATTTCGGCCGATAGTCGAACCTCGGACTCAGGAGGAACAATGCGGTTTTCGTCCTGGCCGTGGAACACTGGACCAGCTCTACACCCTCCGCAGGGTGCTCGAGGGTGCATGGGAGTTTGCCCAACCAGTCCACATGTGTTTTGTGGACTTGGAGAAGGCTTTTGACCGTGTCCCACGTGGCATCCTGTGGGAGGTGCTCCGAGAGTATGGGGTCGGAGGCCCTCTGCTGAGGGCTGTACGGTCCCTGTATGACCGGAGCAGGAGCTTGGTTCGCATTGCCGGCAGTAAGTCAGACCTGTTTCCGGTGCGTGTTGGACTCCGGCAGGGCTGCCCTTTGTCACCGGTTCTGTTCATTATTTTTATGGACAGAATTTCTAGGCGCAGCCAAGTGCCGGAGGGGGTACGGTTCGGGAGCCACTTGATTTCATCTCTGCTTTTTGCAGATGATGTGGTCTTGTTGGCTCCCTCGAGCCAGGACCTTCAGCATGCACTGGGGCGGTTTTGCAGCCGAGTGTGAAGCAGCTGGGATGAGAATCAGCACCTCTAAGTCCGAGGCCATGGTTCTCGACCGGAAAAAGGTGGCTTGCACCCTCCAGGTCGGGGGAGAGTTCCTGCCTCAGGTGGAGGAGTTTAAGTATCTCGGGGTCTTGTTCACGAGTGAGGGGAGAACGGAGCGTGAGATCGACAGGCGGATCGGTGCGGCGGCCGCAGTAATGGGGTCATTGTATCGGTCCGTCGTGGTGAAGAAGGAGCTGAGCCGAAAGGCAAAGCTCTCGATTTACCGGTCGATCTACGTTCCCACCCTCACCTATGGTCATGAACTCTGGGTCATGACCGAAAGAACGGGATCTCGGATACAAGCGGCCGAAATGAGTTTCCTCCGCAGGGTGGCGGGGCGCTCCCTTAGAGATAGGCAGAGGCGGCGCCAGGGTAGGGCTTGGTTGGGCTATAGCCCAATCAAGAATTGTGTTAGCCCTACCGTTAGCCCTACCATAAAACTACCAAGAAAAGTGTGGAATCCAACAGCGCCCCCACGTCGTAACGGCATTCAGGCAGCTGCGATCACAATGACAGTGCTCTGCCGATGACAAGAATAACAAGCCACCTTCGCGGTTGATTTGAACCGCGTGTTATTCTTGTCATCGGCAGAGCACTGTCAATCACGCACAGCCCGGTGAACGGCACATGTGATTGGAATGTACGTCAGCCGAAAGCAACCATAGGTTTAGAGCTAAATGGTCCCGCCCCCAGGAACGTTTTTTTTTTCTTCAGACTTTGACGGTCAGGAGTTTCAAAACGAATGCGTGACAGAACACTGCCAATATTCACGTGACTCAAAGCTAACTTTGAAACTTTGAAACAAGAATAACAAGCCACCTTCGCGGTTGACAACCGCTTGTTATTCTTGTCATCGGCAGAGCACTGTCAATCACGTACAGCCCGGTGAACGGCACATGTGATTGGAATGTACGTCAGCTGAGAGCAACCATAGGTTTAGAGCTAAATGGTCCCGCCCCCAGGAACGTTTTTTTTCTTCAGACTTTGACGGTCAGGAGTTTCAAAACGAATGCGCGACAGAACACTGCCAATATTCACGTGACTCAAAGCTAACTTTGAAATTTTGAAATTTCTTTGAAGCTAACTTTGAAATTCTTCAGGAGTTTTTGTTGTCGAGGCCCCAGTTGAGCGCACACCTGTTACAACTCCAGATGCGCAGCGCACACATTTGTATTACCCAGTAATTGACAGACTTGTGGGTGAAATGAGAAGACGTTTCTCAACCGAGGCCGGAGGTGTTTTAACTGGAGTCTCGGCACTCAGCCCCAAACATGCGTTCTTTCCTAGACAGAAATGTCTGCAGCCCATGAAGCAGTTCCATATGGAGTGACTGAGGAAAACCTGACAGCAGAGCTACACCAAGTGCAGCGTCTGCTGGAAAGAAAGAAAGCACAGGGACATGTAGTGAATGACACTTTTGAATTTCTCGCTTTAATGCGACCTTACCAGGATGCTTTTGTGGATTTATACGCAACTTGAACTGAAGACTTTGAATGTTCAGCGCATCATCGACATATTTGCCTCCTATCACAAAAACCGGCGGATTGTACTCATTTTGAAAATCTTCAACCTGGTAAGATTTAATATTGTTTTTTGGAAACTTTGCTGACGTTTTGGCGTGTTGTGCTGTTCCTTCCTCCTTGCTGCTGTCTTGTTGCTTAATTAGCATATTCAATTTGTTGGAGTTGTGTTTTGACTCTTGGCTGTTGTGTGGTAGTATTGTGTTGTGTTGAATTGGGTGATATGTGTGTCAAAGTTTGCCTTATTGACCCACTGTGATCTTAGAATGGTCTCATGGTCTCATGAATTTTCAGTCGGATATACCTGCTGCGCTGTTAACGTAACTCCAGTATTGTGGCGACCACGGTTGTGGGCGCCATGTTCCGGAGCCACGGGGGGATTCTGGGAATTGGGGTTGTCAGTTGACAAAAGGGGTTTTGTTAAGTTATTCTGTTGTTAGGGCTAAGTGGGGTTAATGGGTTCGGGATGTTATATGGTTGTGTGTGTTCTATTAACATGTTCATTTTCATTGTTGTTGACAACTTTGCCTGATTGGTCAGGTGGCCGTGTTCTTGTCATGTGTGGTTTGAATAAAGGCAGCTCTCGTAGTCATGCGGTGTATGGGGCACGAGAGTTGCGTCACTGCGTAATCTGGGCTCCCGTCTCGTCCTTTCCGCACTGCTCGCTACAGTATTAACGTAACTAGGTCTGTGTGTGTGTGGTGTGTGTGTGTGTGTGTGTGTGTGTGTGTGTGTGTGTGTGTGTGTGTGTGTGTGTGCACGCACGCACGCGCGTGCGTGTTTCTAGCTGTGGGAGGGTGTTGTTTTATTGAATATACAGTATATTAACATTGAAATTCTGGCATTGATTTGAGCCCCACCGCTGTATGGGTTAGCCCTACCGTAGTTGAACCACAAAAAATACTCTGGCGCCGCCACTGGAGATAGGGTGAGGAGCTCTTTCACCCGGGAGGAGCTCGGAGTAGAGCCGCTGCTCCTCCACATCGAGAGGAGCCAGCTGAGGTGGCTCGGACACCTGTATAGGATGCCCCCTGGACGCCTCCCTCATGAGGTGTTCCGGGCATGTCCCACCGGGAAGAGGCCCCGAGGAAGACCCAGGACACGCTGGAGTGACTACGTCACTCGGCTGGCCTGGGAACGCCTTGGGGTCCCCCCGGAAGAGCTGGAGGAAGTGTCCGGGGAGAGGGAAGTCTGGGGATCCCTGCTCCGACTGCTGCCCCCGCGACCCGACTCCGGATAAGCGGAGGAAAATGGATGGATGGATGGATGGATGTAATGTTGAAGACATTTTATTTCCACAACTTTTTTAAAAGTGCATTCATAAACGATTCTTTGCAACAGTAAATCATTTCCAACTTCATGCAGGCCTAATTGAGGCTACTTTTAAAATGACTGAACATCAGTAGGCCTATCCACAAGTCAACAAAACATGCTTAACATGTGTAATCGGCGCCAAAGCTGCAACCGACGACACCCGACGGCTGAAATCAGTGCTGTGTGTCTGGACTTTAAGCGTACATTTGAAGGAGATACACATCTTCTCGAAAAAAATATGCACAATGGACAGCTCTCTGATCAATGAACAACAATGGCATGTTATCAGATCGATTCACATATTTTCATGAAATTTGTTAAACGATTTCAGCCACGTGCAACCTCAAATTTAAACAACAAACAAAATGCGCCAAATTCACATCATTTGCGCTACGAGCGGCAACAACCCTATGGCCCACCCAATTCATGTATTCAAGACAACACAACTTTATCTTTCAATTGAATCGTCCATATCAGTGGGAACAATGAGGCCTCGCTTTTGATGCACAGAGGTGTTCGATGCGGGGCTGCAATGCAGAGAGAAATATACGCAAGTTGTCCTCCACCTGCAGCCTTGATCTGTAGGCCTATTTGTTTTTAATCATGGTCAGTGTGGAAAACCCAGACTCACACAAGTACGTGGAGGTAAAGGGGATTAAGACTTCCATAGCCCTAGTGGAGATCTGGGGCAACTCGCTCTCCACAGACAACCAAAAACGCATTCAAGATCATATTTCATACGTTTTTTTCTGGGTCCTATCTCCTCCCTTAATACTGAATCCTGTTGACTTGGGACAAGGAAATGATGCATTTTAATACTAATACACGCACACATAATTACCGATATCAATAGAGCTGCATACAGATGTGTATTTTTTCTTTGTGCGTCGCGTGTCGCGCCTCCCCTTTGGCTCTTTGGCTCCCCCCAGGGAGGCGCGTCTCACCTATTGAAAACCGCTGTCATAAAGAATATTCTCAGGCAATGCCAAGGGGTCGGATCTGTCCCGAAAGACCCTCTGTCTGCGGAGAGACCCCTGTACGATACGGGCTCCGGATTCCACGGGAAAACCAACAAATGGTCACGACAATGTCAAAGGTGGGGCTAGGAAGCTGCGCTTAGCTTGAGGTAGCCGATCTAACCAGAAAGTCTTAGATGATCCCCCTCCCGACCAGGCTTGGTTTGGCAGCATAAGTCACCATGGTGATACAGCAACGCTAAAAGAGAGCGACTTTCGTGTCACAGCTAACCCAGGCTTTGAGCGCAATGTACCTCGCTAACCAACTGGTTCGCAGTACACCCCACAGGTCCTATCCCCGATATCCCCAACCTACCTGGAGGTCTCCTGGGGCAAGGGTTCCAATGCGCTCCTGAACAACATGTATCTTTATTCACTGTAACCACCAGATATAATCTGATAAAAAGATAAAAAACACTACTCATTGACCCAATGTAAACGCAAAGCAACATGTTGAATCACCCATGCCCGCTCAGTAACCGCAAAAATAACAATGGCATCCTGTTCGCTCCCTTTCTGAACAACACCCTGCTCTGTGGTGTTGCTCAACACACTCCTGCATTATTCAAATGCGTACAGGATCCCAGAGGCTGCTGGAGAAGGTGCCTGCATGAGATCTCCCATCCTCATCCCTCTGTGAGGCGTGGAAGTTCAGCCAATTATCTGTGGTCTCTGTGAGATTGATAATACACACCTGGTTGTTGTCATTCGGGGGCCTATGAAAAAGCAGGAAAAATGAGTACAATCAGTGTGGAGGCGGGGGCACCTCCTAATGTCGCTTAGGTGGGTCTATGCATTATTTATAAACACAAATATGTTCATTATATTTATAACATACAATATTTATGAAAACAGACATAATTATGAGTCCATTTTGCATCCCTTTGTGAGAAAGGTGGTAGAGCGAAACCACACAAAACACACAAGATGTCAAGGAGCACAGTATAAGGAGGGCGGCGGTGTGTATCTGGAGGCACTGGACTTTTGAACAAACTCCTCGGCGCCGGTACACAAACAATGAAGTTGATGTTTTATTAATAAGGGTGTTGTAAAGAACGGCCCACAATAATAACTTGCTGTTACCGTCTGACTCCAAACACTGCTGTTTGCACAGCTAAGCTATTTAAAAAAGGCTCCATTTCCCTCGGGGACAACTTCAACTTTTATCTGTGAAACAAACCTTTGGAAAAACTGCAATTGTACCACTCTCTAATACTTATTCTATTCTTTATGTGTTTTTCTATTTGCTGAAGCCTGCGGAGATGGCTCCTGATATTGGAGTTGAAGGCGATAAGGCAACGGGAAACAGCCTGATTTTCTTTGACCAAACCCCACAGACTTGCAATCTCCTCTTCAGTTAAATATTTGGTGTATCCCCCCCCCCCCCCCCACTCACTCACACCCCTCATGATGGAAACCGTTAAAAGTACTTGCTTATCTCATCAATAATGATAACTATGAAAACAAAATGTTCTTCTTTCTTTAGGGTTATTTTGTTATTTGCTTCGTGAACAAATAACCATTTTTTGCTTTTATTTTCCACCACACAGTGCAGGGAAACTGCTGATTGGCATTCTAAAATAAAAGTACATAGTTTGACTCGCAAAAGAAGTGAGCGAGGGATGGATAGAATGAGAGAGGTAGAGATGAATTCTCTGAATATCTTGGAGTCTCTGAATGTCATGCACTTTATTGTTTACTTGTCTTTATCTGTTATGCTTGTGCACTATCTATTTGAACGTGGGGTAGTGAGAAACATCTTTTCGATTCCTTTGTGTGTTTGTTACATGTGAAGAAATTGACAACAAAGCTGACTTTGACTTTTTGACCATGAGATATCTTTCAAAATTCAAATGGCAATGCAATTTGCAATTTGCAATTCAATAAGTTATTGCATTATGCAATTTGCCAATTCATTATGCAATTGAATAATGTAATTTGAAAATACATAAATCAAAGTGTATTTTTATTTGCAAAGTGACAATCCTCAATTCAATTTGAAAAGATTATAAAAAAATAAAAATAGTTAACATTTGTTACATCTTTTTAGTGCCTTTATTCCAATGGAAAAGCTATAGCGCCCCCCACGATTGCAATGCACTTCGCCACGCTCCATGTGTAACGCGGCGTTCAGACCAAAAGCGTCTGACGCGAAAAAATCGCTTGAAACGCTTCTATCGCGCCGCTTGATCAAAATGTCAATTTTTGGATCATCGCTTCATTCGCGCTTGTCGCTCGAAAAAAAAAAACGGCGCATGGGCAAACGAAACACAGTCAGTAACGTGGTAAAACAAGCCACGTATAGTCTCAGAACTTACCAGCGAGTCCCACCTCTGCTCCCACTTTGGCCCATGCCTCCTCCTTCTTGTACCGGTCCCGGTAAAATACAGCTGCCGTGTCATAAAGGACCGGGTGCCCACAAACCGCCAGGATCAGTTTCTCCTCCATGTTTGTGTGCAATAGAAGTGCCCGCCGTCACGAATGTGACGTCGGGAGATACTCGCCGCTGATTGGATGTCGCAAAAAGTTCAATTTTTCCAACTTTATTCGCGCCGCTTCAGACGCTCCAGACGCTTCATTCGCGCCGCCTGATATAAAATGGCGTGTAATTGCGCCATTTACATTCGTTGTCTATGTAGAATTGCTGCTCAATTCGCGTCAGACGCTTTTGGTCTGAACGCACCTTTACAAAATTCAAATGTCATTTCAATCCCCAAAATGCTTTGCAAAGGATTTTGCAATATATCAGCGAATTGCGTCTGGGCGGGAACCATGTCACTTCCTTGTCAGCACAGCCAGTTAGGATAAAGGCTGGATATAGTCCTCCGCAAAGTGCTTTACGTAGTTACGGAGAGCCCTCTCCATTGTTTGAGACCCTGTCTGAGACCCTCTCCCTAGCTCTACACACAGCATCCAACATGTTTTAACTATCCGTCCACGCAACGGAGACGGCAAGGGCTGTGATTGGTCCTCTAACAAAATCCTTTCCAGAATATCTTTGCACGTTATTTACCCTGACCTTATTTACTTTGCACATTAAGGGCCAATAAAACACCAAGTAAGATTTGAAAATTTTTTGGAGTTTATTTACAGCACTATTTACATGGTTAGTAGTCCTCATATAAGATCGATCAGGGCGGCGAATTGCAGAGTCGAGGTGTCTCCGTATACAGACTTCAGAATTAGAG
The DNA here is from genome assembly GCA_900291075.1 of Melanogrammus aeglefinus. Classification (NCBI taxonomy): domain Eukaryota; kingdom Metazoa; phylum Chordata; class Actinopteri; order Gadiformes; family Gadidae; genus Melanogrammus; species Melanogrammus aeglefinus. The sequence goes on along the minus strand of OLKM01001026.1, from coordinate 160,395 downwards.
TAGGCCTACTGTAGTAAACACCTGTCGTCTGTCCTATCTAGCAGAGCACACACTCTATCAACTGCATCTTTGTCTTTAACACGATTGTTCTCCACATTCTGCAAAACTTCGGAGCTTAGCGACAATCTCCTCCATTGTTGACATACGAACATAAACAAGGAAATTATGAGTAGGTTCCCATCCAGACACGATTCGCTGATAGAAGCGTGAAAAAACGTTTTGCAGATTGAAATGTCATTTGAATTTTGCAAGAGCATGGCAAAGTGCATTGCATTGGTTCTCAAAACATGTGACAAAATGTTATATATATATATATATATATATATAGATATATATTCTATTTCTACTGTTATAACTTTTTCAAATTGAATCAAGGATTTCGTTGTCACATTGCATATTAAAATACAATTTGAATAACCTATTTTCTCATTACAATATTCAATTGCATAAAGAATTGTCTATTGCATAATGTAATGACTTATTGAATTGCAAATTGCATTGTCATTTGAATTTTGCTACATATATGCTTTCATAGTGTACTCACAAGGGTTGATTATTTGAGGTAAGAAACACTTGATTTTATCAGTTAATTGAGCTTTTTCCAACCGTTGGTGCGGAACAAAAAACTAGAGATGACTAGGTGAGGTGGGTTGCGGGTAGGTAACATTTACTGTATCTTCCAGCCAGAGGCAATGTTCTCGTCTCTCTGCTTCTGTTTTGTCCACCTTGGTCCCAAAAAGCTCCCTTTTCTCTCTCTTTTGTTATTCATTCTTCATACAGTTTTCACCCTCTCCTCCTCATTTCTTGTGTTTGGTCTGTTTTTTTCACTGTCCAATGTTAGCTGGCATTCACTGCACTGCATCACACTAGCAATTGCATCTTACTGTAGGAAGCCATCGAAGAGATAAGCATTCGGGGGGGAACATTAGCAGTCCCCCTCAATCAATCCCCGGATTTATACTGGACAGGACGTTCTATTGCTTTATTTCTGTCCCGATGTCTTATAGAGGGATATTTATGCTCCGTTGCATTTGAAAGGGTAAGCTTGGTTAGTCTAGCTTCAGTTTATTGTGCAGGTGTCACATACTACTTAAAATGTATATTGAATGTTCCATTTAAATGAATCTGCTATTTGTTTGGATTGAATAATTGGTTCACTTGCTAATTCTTCCACACCTGACAACTGAGGTCAGTAAGCAGATCACTAGCACCCCATTAGAAGCTCAGCTATTGAGCTAATGACGGACATGTTGAGTTTTGAACTGCTTCATTTGCTCAATGACTTTCTGTTTGGGCCTTTTTTTTTTGTCCACAATTTTATTTTTAATATTTCCATCACAAGTGGGTTAAGGTTTTAATTGGCCCTTGGCAATAATTTATGTGAGGCCCCCTTAATGATCAACAGAAATAACTTATTTTTAAAAAAGAAGTAATTTAGTGCCATGTTTAAAACAACCTCTACTAAGACAGCAATGATACAGGAATAAATGTGAATTCGGCGACCGACTGACCGACTGACAGAGCGAGCTAAAATGGGATTCACAGGGCATCTGCAAACTGGTAACAGCTTTTAGCTTTCTAACACAAGAGGTAAGCCTACAACATCAGCAGCAGTACACCCTGTTTTACTGAGGCAAAATCACCACATCCTCACAGAGACACAAATCCACCCGCTGTGCAATACTCAAATTAAACAAAGCAAATACAATAAACACAGTAGCAGAAGATAATAACAGCAAAAATGCCACAGCAGCACAATCACAAATACCTATTCTTACTCGTTAGAAGTTTTTCTGACAGAGAACCTTAATGAGGCTTGTAAAATCAAATTTCGCATTATCTTGCTTTCAATGGACAACTTTCAGTAGACTCAGTCTACCAGCAATTTTTTTAAAAGAGCGCTCCCCACTGGCATTGGTTACAGGCAAAGTCATAAATAGTCGGAGTGCCACATCGACAAATGGCAATACTTAAAAATGGCTTTTTGACATATTGGCTCTATGCTGTCCAGTAGCCGTTACGTAGTAACAAAAATGACTTTAATAACTGGCCACACGGCCCACATATATAGCCCATATGTGTGGGCCACATATATATCAGCTGTTTTTTTTTATGTATCCTGTCTCACATAACAAGATACATAAAAAACCTAGAGCTCCAGCTTCAGCAGGGCTGAAGGGTTGAATACAATTTTAAACGTATCCAAGAAAAATGCATGCCATCGATTCCAATAATTAAAAAAAAACAGTGGATATGGATATAAATTGGCATATATTAAAAATATGCACACAGAGCTAAAACTAAAAGGAAACCGGGAGCTGCGCTTCATCAACATATTGGTGTAATATCGTCATTACCCAACAACGCATCGACAATGTGCTGCGTCACTCCCATTCATCAGCTCTATCACTCTTTGTTTATCCGTGTCCACTGTGATAAAATCATTTAATAGCATGTGGAGAAAATACAATGCTCACATAATTATATAATAAATAATGTACTTTCTCATTTTGTTAGTTTCTTCACCTCCACCCTTGTGACTCTTTATGTTGTGGTGTAGCCAAACCAGAATAGCTATTATTTTGGTGCAAGTCAATGAGCCACCTGACGTTACACTCTTTGCCATTTTCTTTTTAACACTGACTGAAACAACTGTCTATCTGTCCTTCGAAAGCAGCTATACTGTCGACCTGTAGTCTTGATCGGTCGGACTGTCTGACCATCAAAGCAGTTAATAGTGTGAGTCTGTTAGCTTTGTCGATTGGGTCTGTCTGTCCGTGTATCAAAGCTATTTTGGGAGTCTGGGTGCTTTGACGCGTAAGTGTGTCTGTGATGTACATGGACTGTATGAGTGAAGGACTATGGGGTTCATGTGCTCATGTAAGTTACGTTAAGACCCTAATGAACCCCTCTTGAGGATTAATTATCCTTAATGAAGTTTTTCAATTCTGTGCTCACACAAATGCTATTGAGCAGTATGAGTTGGGTTTGTGTATGCTCATGGTTTACATTAGTTTGACCTTTTGCAGTATAACCCCCAGTGGGTATAAGCCTGGGGAGACGAGGAGACAGCAGTGGGTTTATATCCTGCATGTGAAGGCAGTTCACCTTGATTTCCAGTGTATTACATAATATCAAATATATTATGAAACCAGAGGAGGATGGCCGAAAGTGCACAGAGCTGATGTTTTGATTGCGGGAGAGATGAATTGTAACTTTTTGACATAAAGACCATAATTATAAAAGGAAAGACAAGCAAGCAAAAAAGAGCAAAATAACATTGGACAACACAGACAATCTGTAATGACAGAGGGGGACTGTGAAGCAAGACACATGGGAGAGAGAGAGAGAGAGGAGAGAGAGAGAGAGAGAGAGAGAGAGAGAGAGAGAGAGAGAGAGAGAGAGAGAGAGAGAGAGAGAGAGAGAGAGAGAGAGAGAGAGAGAGAGGGAGAGAGAGAGAGAGAGAGAGAGAGGAGAGAGAGAGGAGAAGAGAGAGAGAGAGAGAGAGAGAGAGAGAGAGAGAGAGAGAGAGAGAGAGAGAGAGAGAGAGAGAGATCTCTGAAGAGACGCATACACAAACAGAGAGAGAGAGAGACATCTCTGGAGACAAACACACATGCAGAGGGACAAAAACTTCAGAGAGACACATAGGTGGGAGGACAGATACAAAAGCACCCACACCCACACACACGCACACACACACACACACACACACACACACACACACACACACACACACACACACACACACACACACACACAACACACACACACACGCACACACCCACACACACACACACACACACACACACACACACACACACACACACACACACACACACACACACACACACACACACACACACACACACACACACACACACACACACACACACACACACTCACACACACACACACACACACCTTTGACCCACATGTGTTGTTTGATCCTTTGCACAATTCTATTAGCAAACGGTTGCTTCACTTGATTCAAATTAAATGAAATAAAGACAATCAATCAATCAATCAATTAAAAAGGCCTACTTTTTGTTGTCAAAGCCACGCCTAGAAAATAGCAGGTAGTGCAAAATCATTAAATACATAATTCGGTAAGAGACGCAGTGATCGGAACCAAAGCATAACTTTATATAAAATGAAACATATTTTCTGTACTCTGGGAGGCGCTGATGTCCTCCTGGAGAAAAAATCCATCCAGTAAAAGGTCTCTCATATCCAACCTGCTAAAGTTAAACTCTTCACTCTTCACCAAATATGTCCATCATATTGTGGATTTCACCATTTACCATTTGTGATATTGTTGTTCTTTTTTAAACTGACAAAATGATGACAGAGAGAGAGAGAGAGAGAGAGAGAGAGAGAGAGAGAGAGAGAGAGAGAGAGAGAGAGAGAGAGAGAGAGAGAGAGAGAGAGAGAGAGAGAGAGAGAGAGAGAGAGAGAGAGAGAGAAGAGAGAGCGAGAGCAAGCGAGCGAGCGAGAGAGCACATTTCTTCAGGAACCAAAACAATTGCAACGTTACAGTTGGTCCAAAACTGTTCAGTATGTATGGCAGCTCACTAAGCCAGACAAAAAAAAAGTGAAAGACATTTTCAGTGCAATAGTTGTATAGATAGACCAATTATACAGCATATGCATGCTATATAGCTACAGTATATAAAGTTTGAAGATTCAAATAAATATATATGTGAGCTTTGTCATTTTATTATTCATAAAATCATGTGGGCAACCTTGTTTGGACCTATGTAGCATTAGGATCAATGATCTTGCTGTGTGTGTGTGTGTGTGTGTGTGTGTGTGTGTGTGTGTGTGTGTGTGTGTGTGTGTGTGTGTGTGTGTGTGTGTGTGTGTGTGTGTGTGTGTGTGTGTGTGTGTGTGTGTGTGTGTGTCTAATCTGTAGGCATCACTGAGTAAGCTTCATTCAACTACCCTGCTCATCTACCTGACATTTTTCTGAAAGAGTGTTTAGATAAAAAGCATATGCCAGAATTAACAAAATAGAATATTTCGCTAAACAGAGCGTCAAACACAATCTGCTCTCTTGTGAAAAATCACTTCTGTTAATTATCTCGAGTAGATGATCCCCCTTCTCTCTCATGGTGGTGTATCCCAGGTAGGGTTTGTTAGTCTAGCATGCCAAACGGAGGAGAGAAGTTATTGTATTTCATCTTTGGCAGGAGAGACTTTGTGGAGGCAATGACTAAAGAAAAATGTGCTTCATGATTTAGCTCCACTACACTATGAGAGACAGGTTCATATGTTAATATTTGGTGGTACTACAATGCAGTTCTTAGACTCCTGTTATTTTTGACATTATCCTCGATTGAGTTTTAGATCCAACCATTTGTGTTGTATTTATTGTAAAAAAATTGGAGAAGCTTATACATTGACCACTTTTATATTAATGACAATATATCAAAGTGTTAAGTGTCACAAATTGCTGGTCCCGCCATCTTTCAATACGCATTATTTCCAATCTCACTAAAAGCAAATGGCAGGGGCTTCACCCGTTCAGAGACTCACATCTGTCATAAAATTGCAAATAAGCTGACGCCACAGACTGCATATAAAATGGATACTGGTTGGTTGGCAACTCTTAGCTAACCAAACCATTCTAAATCAATCCACAGCCAGCAAAGCCAGCTATCTGGGCATATAGCTAAAAAGGCTGCCTAGCTTATCCCTCCATTTTGGCTACATTGTAAACCATCCGAAAAGAACAGCTAACCAAAACTGTAAATCAGTTTGTCCCAACTTGTTAACTAGATAGCTAAACTAACAATTCTCAAGTCTGCAAATGGCCGACATTTAACCCCTTTTTGTCATTCAGCAATCATCCAGTGACCTCACTAATCACCTTAATGGCCAGCACTTCTGGCGGAAGCAACTAGCAATAAAGCTTCGCAGTCATTTCCATCAGTATGCCAGCCGGCCCGCCAGCCTTATCCAACCACCCAAAAGCAAGCTGACCACTCATGCAGCTAATGTGAAGCAGTGTTGTTCCTGTTGATACAAGACCCTCAGATCCCCCCGGGGCACTGAATTATGACCTATTTTAGGTTAACAAGAACAAAAAAAAATAAAAAACCTCAACAACCACCTCTCTCCTGTCCTCTCTGTCCCCAACTCTTTATCCCCTTCCACACTTCATTACCTGCCTAGTCTTCCTTACTCTATCCTTCTCTCTGTTTCTTTCTCAATCTCTCTTGAGCTCACTCCATCTCTCTCTCCTGCCTACCCTCTACACATCCTCCAGCCTGTAATTTGCATGTATGAAACCTTCTCACTTCTCTGCTGTTCTTTCATTCTCTGAAAATGCCCCCGAGCTTGCTTTACCTTTTCCCTTGTCCCGTCCTGCTTGTTTGAGGTGAATTGAATTGACTCAGCTGCTATACTCTACCATAACTTTGTGTGTACCTGCATAACCTCTCTGCTGAAACTATGCAATACCTAACCTCCCTGTCAGCATGTCAACTATCTGTGTGGTCCAGATTTTACAAAAGGGTATCAAAGACTGCTATATGATAAAGAGGCACAAGAAGAACACATCATAATCTTTATATTAAATGTTACTGTCTTGCCAGGTTGATTGTCTGCAATGCTATGCATGCAGATATTCACACATATATGCATGGATACAGGTGTGAGTGACCGCGTGATACAATTGAGATATTCAGATTTATGTTTTCTAGGACGTGCTCTATTTTGAGGTTTGGTAATCTGGCAGATTCTGATTTCTGCTTTTAAACTGTAAATTTAGTGAACAACTCAAGAAAGATTGAAAAGAGCGGCTTATATGATACCAACACTATACTACACACTATTACAATACTATTCAATACACCCGTCACCTCGGGGTATCTGAGTCCTCATCCGACCAGAATACTGGAGAGGAGAGCTTTGCTAGAGCCAAGGAAATCTTGCAAGATGGAGGTCCTGTAGATCTGCGAATGAAAAATTCATTTTACAAGCAAAAAAACAAACAAAATGGCAGGTATGGGACCACATCAAAGCACCACATTAAGCTTTGATCGCCGTGGTGGGTATAGGGTACTCAAACTAGCGAATCTCTTTCAATGCCCCACACCACACTGGGGCTAAGCAATCAGTGAGCAATACCACAGGAATGATTAAGTCTGGTCTCACAGTGGCTTGCGTTACTCACCAAACAGCCCACAAATCCCACTGACTATATCGTACCCTATCAAGTGGCTCTGCTCGACAGCAGTGCCAACAGCCTATTCAGCCGCGCTAATTATGAGAGGGATAGAATTTATGAGACGGAGCAGGCAGAAGTTATTGATCCGGTTGTTCAAAAGAAAGGAGGATGGGAGGAAAAGGGAGAGGAATGAGGCAAACAACATTTTTAGGATTTTCTATCCTGATGAGCTGTCCTCCGTCTTCTCTTGACACCTGTACCTTTTGCTCATCTTCACACAGACACCCATCCACACACACACACACACACACACAGACACACACAGACATACACACACACACACACACACACACACACACACACACACACACACACACACACACACACACACACACACACACACACACACACACACACACACACACACACACACACACACACACACACACACACACACACACACACACACACACACACACACACACACACACACAGCAACACACACACACAAACACACACACACACACACGCTTGACTCTTTAGCTGCCTGATGAGACAGACCGTGTTCCCTTTACCGTGCTACTGTGTTCCCGTTAAACACTCCTCTCTCTCTCTCTCTCTCTCTCTCTCTCTCTCTCTCTCTCTCTCTCTCTCTCTCTCTCTCTCTCTCTCTCTCTCTCTCTCTCTCTCTCTCTCTCTCTCTCTCTCTCTCTCTCTCTCTCTCTCTCTCCCTCTGGGTCTCTCTTTGACTCGTTCGTGGTCTCTCTCTCATCGTGATGGCCCATTTAAGGCCCTCCCTTGTGTGACATCACGGATGGCGGGGCCTATCTATCTATTCTCCTTCCCCACTGTTAGTGGAAGTTAATGACGGGGCGCTGGCGCGCCGGGATCGATGAGGGGCCCGCCATCAACACTCCGGTCGTCCAGCATAGGGGGCCGCGGCACGCGTAGCCACCCCCCTCTCCACCCTCTCCCTCCTCTCTCTCTCTCCCTCTCTCTCTCCTCCTCCTCTCTCTCTCTCTCTCCCCTCTCCTCCCCCTCTCCCCCTCTCTCCTCTCTGCTCCTCCCAGCCAGAAACACTCTGTCTTCATGACCGTTTGCGTCCCTGCTTCATGACCGTTTTCCCTAACACTAGCCTTGGTTAATTCATTGATTGAGTTTTTCTAACCGTTGAACCTGAAAGGAAAGTTGATGTGGTGATGCTACTGTGAGCCAACCACTTATTTATATATGTTTTACTTATTGGACATATCTGAAACAGAAACACGAATGAATTTTTGGGAGTTTGTTCAGGCAACATGGCTGGATGTTTGGACGTCTGGATGTTTCCCTGAGATCCAATTGCTTTAATGAACTGGATCGAGAAAGATCTTCATCAATTCTAATGCAATTAATTTTTTTAATTTTATGGAACATTTCAGGGGAATTGATTCAAAGAGACAAAGCTTTAAGCATGAACCTTGTCTCTAATTTTTTGGTCTTTTTAATAACATTGTCAGATTAATCTCATGGACGAAACTGAATTCAACTGAGATAAAAACCTAGAAAAACTGCAGAGCCCAACTTCAGCTAGAGACAGAGCATAACGTGTATCATTGAGAGACCGATGATAAATAAGTGTGATAAACAAGGGATAGCACAAGCAATGAAGTGGGTGGCAAGAAGACCAATCGGACAGGGACGATATGAAGGCTTAGTACATTTGGAGAGGTGTTACATTAAAATTAGTTCAATAAATCATATAACGCTCCCCGTTCCCGTTCCACTACTCTGAACCTTTTCTCTCCCTCTCACACTTTCTCTCAGAATCCATTTCAAAAGGCTTCATTGAAATAAAAATCGTCGAATAAAATTGTCTTAAATGTCAAAAAAAAAAAACACATTCACACGCACACACACACACACACACACACACACACACACACACACACACACACACACACACACACACACACACACACACACACACACACACACACACACACACACACACGCACACACACACACACACACCTACATATGGGTATGTTGTTTGCGTTCTATCTGAATATCGCTCTTGGGAGACTTATTCCTCTTATACCGATCGATTTTAGATGTTGAGATCTGTTAACTTCCCTCCTCTTCCTTCACCCCCCCCCTCCTCAGCCCAGCTGTCTCCCTCTCTCTCTCACTCTCCTCACCTCTCCTCTCCCTTCACACCAGCTTCCCCCCTCCAATCTCTCCACTCCTCTCCTCACCGCCCAGCTCATCCCACTCTCTCTCTCTCTCATCACTCCTCTCCCTTCACCTCCCCCTCCATCTCCCCTCCTCAGCCCAGCTCTCCCCCCCTCTCTCTCTCTCACTCCTCTCCCTTCCCCCCCCCCTCCTCAGCCCAGCTGTCTCCCCCTCTCTCTCTCTCACTCCTCTCCCTTCACCTCCCCCTCCATCTCCCCTCCTCAGCCCAGCTCTCCCCCCCTCTCTCTCCCTTCTCCTCTCATCCCGTTGAGCCAACCCGCCCACACCGTTACTGTTCTGTACGGACATTTAGTTTTAATCAAGAGGTGTTATCCATTCATAGAGCAAATCAGCATAATTCAGCATCCCGGTAAGTAAGTGGTAACGTTTATTACTGCTAGGAGAGCCCACCCCTTTTTTTTGTCATCCCAAATTTTATTGTGGGCTGATCTCTTTTTTTTGTTGACATCTTCTATTGTGTGTGCGTTTGATATCATGTTTTGTTGTTACAGTTCCCATCCAAGCATGCACATGCACACACAGACACACACACACACACACGCACACACACACACACACACACACACACACACACACACACACACACACACACACACACACACACACACACACACACACACACACACACACACACACACACACAGTCCTCCAAAACCTCTTTAAACACCTTTTTGACGTTAAATTATACATTTCATTCAATTACACACCTCCCACACAGAACTATTCCGGATTCTGATCAGCTTTGTTTCAAATTGACATATGTGGTGCGATGGCATGATTTAAAGCTTGTTGGATGTTGTTGACACAACTGCCTTTTTCATTGTTCTTTTCATTTCGAGAGGCAAATTAAATTGTGAATGTTGAATGTTTTGAAGAGAGGGCTTGAAAGCAATTTAATTGTGATGTACGAATGGGTTTTAACAGTTTTTCAGCAATAAAGTAAGCAAAGTAGGACAGGCCTTTTGCTGCTGCCAACCATCAAGTTCTGAGGCAAGCTTTATAAGTGGATGTTCGGGTTCATCAAGATTCGGTATGTATTAAAACTGCAATTGAAAATATTGCAAAACCATTTCTCCCCTTTACAGCCCTTTGAGGAAAAAAGACAAAAAACAAGAACAACCTGGACCACATACCCCGTGACAGAGGAACCCCTCATTTTCTTTTTATGATGACAAAGGAAACGACAGGTTCATCACACCAAATGTACATTGTAATAAACCTTTCAAAAGTAGAGCAATTACAAGTGCTCCACTTTCTTTTACCTCAGTTTGCTTTTTTCTCTTTCCTTTCTTTATTTTCTTTTGTGTGACCATGGTTTTCCCTTCTTCTCGGGGAGAGACGTGACTATCGTGGTGCAAATTTAGCGCTCCAGCATTAGCACTCAAGTCGCGCTTAGCTGCGTTACAGTTTTTGGGGAATCCTCATGCAGTGGTAGAAAAAACGATTCTGCGGCTTTTGTAAGGGGTGTCAGGTTTTTTTTAGAAACAAAGTCACTCAACATTTTATTCTGCCAATTAAATTTGCAAACATAACTCTTCATCCCAGGCTTATCAAAGCCCCAGTCCCACTTAGCCTCTAATCCCCTTACCTTAACTCCTCACCTCATGGACTCCCTTCACTTATTCTCCCATAAACTGACCTCAGCTCTCCTTACTCCATCACTTTCCCCATTTAATTTCACAACTAAATTATCCTCACCTTTTACCTCCCCTCACTTACTGTATTCTCCAATCACTTTACCTCAACTCAAGTCACCTCACCTCATTGACTCCCTTAATTTATTCTCCCATCACTTTACCTCAACTGTCCTCACCTCATCACAGGGCTGCTCCATTATGGAAAATATCAAAATCAAGATTATTTTGGTCAATATTGACGTCATAATTATTCAAACGATTATTTTGGAGTTTGAAAACATGATGCATTTATTGTGTATTTTGGCTTTCCAAAGAAATACACTTTGTAACTGAGAACCTTTAAATTTCGCCTAAAAAATACACTAAAATGGTCAAAAATATTTTTTTCAAGCCAAAAAATTTTGTGCACTTTCTATAAAACATTAAATTAAATTAAATAAACAAGCGAAAACTGACCTCCTCTCCCCTTTCTACTCCTCACCACACTTTGGCTCACCTCACCACTTCTCATCTCCCCTTCGATCCCCTCTCAGTTTCAGAACCGTGAGAGACAGCAGATACACTCTTGTGACTGACACACTTGTAATCCACCTACTGGGTATTCATCTATGGATGAAAAATATTACTCCTTTTGGACAAAATAAATCCATTAAACCACAATTTGTATTTTATTTTTAAATACCATTGAATGAAGGTAAATAAGTAATATGAGTTATCTGTTGAAATAATGAATTCAATACACAAACACTGTCATTAATTTATGTATGGGTAAAAGCAAGCAGCTGATTTAACACATTATGCCTCCTCCCCCACCAGCAAAACACTGAGTTATGTACAGTCACTTCAAATGTGAATATGGTTCACTGGGCACAATCCTTATTATTATACCCCCTTAGGATATCTATATGGAAATTATACACAGTATTATAGACTACAACTCCAATATGTACCTACTACAGTACACCCACCTTGTCCTGCTGTTGGCTGTTGCTGATTAAAAACCTAGTAAAAAAGAAGTTTCAGAAATGATCTCCACTACTACTTCTGTTTGGGGGTTGGAGGGAATTTTATGTTAGGGTGTCTGGGATTAGCTGATCCATATTCAGCTGCATTTCCATATTCATGCCATATTCATGGCAAGATTTAGATTGTCACTTTTAAACAAGGATCCTTCTGCACTACTTTAATTTGAAAACTACTTGGGGGTGTTATAAAGGAGATAAGGTGCAAAGATGTCGGGCCAGGGTTGTACCGCCCAGTTCCCCCCTCTACATGCATTAAGGAACGTTGGCGGTGGCCTTGTGGTAAAGCTGAAGAGATGGTAGGTGGGGGTTCTGCAGGATGGTGAACAGTTCACAAAGAGTTGTGTGCAGACGGTACAGCCTTGAAGGTAACTGGGAGCCCCCCCCCCCCAACAAGCACCTGGGCCCTGGAGGCCAGCCCTGCTCACTGGCTCTTTTTAATTCTCCATTCCATTATTCAGCTGGAATGGAGGTTAAGATGGAGGAGTTGGTGGGAAAATTTGCATCAGCCACCCCCACTCCCCCTCCCCCAGGATGGTTGAGCATTACTTGATACAGATTAATGCAATTTATTATTATTTATTATTATGACTTCCAAGGTAATTCATGAGGTGCGGTATATTCATATAATAGTGGTAAACTAGTATAGTTCAATACCTAAAGTAAGAGAGTATTTAAAACAAATGATTAGCATCTTGTCAATTAGGATAACACTCTTTGGCATGACAGCTATTCATTAACATTAAATAATACCTGTCCTCCTTAACTCCATAACCTTAAAATGTATCAATTATTTGATTTTTTTAATGTGTTGATAGAGTCTATGGTGCACATACATATAAAGATGCAGAGTTGGCTTTTTTATGTTCAATTGGTCAAACCAACCAATGTGGTGTGAATTTCATCTTGTTTATTTTTGTGTGGCACCAAATATACATGATTTCTCATTGATGTATAATCATGTATAAATCAGTACACTTTGGCATGTGTCCCACACTAGGATGGGGAAATTATAGATAACCATTGATTTGTCTGCAGTGTCCACTCTACTTTTATGCAATCATCATCAGAGAAATACTCTGTGTGACTATATATGGCTCTTTCCTATATGGCTCCATTGTACAATGACCTGCTTTGAAATCGGCTCCATGCATTGCTTTTGATAGGTCGCCCATAAGTCAGCAAATTTGGTGTGCTGTCAAGGCTAACTCGCTGTCTTTCAACATTGTATCTTGAAACCTTTTTATCTTTTTAAATTTAACGTCTTGTTTCGTATCTTCATGTGTGCTCAGCTCTTGGCCTTGTTTTGGAGACTGAGGATGGTAAGGGTGTCTTGACTCAGTGTTACCTGTCAACCCGGTATCACGAGATCTCGTGCTCATGCGCACGAAACGTTAATCTATTGAATCGTGTCCCAGAGTACGATCTGTTCGACTTTTTGCGTGAAACGCATCACGAAATGTTAACCAATGCATTCTGAATGCACATCCTTCACACTATATTCTTTGTCATAACTCAAACCAAACATCCTTCAAATTCGCCGAGCGACAATTATGAAAGTAAAATGCACATTTCTCGCTTTTAATGGCGTAACTATGCTAAAATATCATATTTTCCACCCAGAATAAAAAGTATGTCCAGCCGTTTTCACAGAAAAATATCCTAAAGCTATCCAATAGGAAAGATGCTCACAGTAGTCACGGATAGACGCTTTTAGACGCTTTTAATGGCGGGTTACGCCATTAAAAGTGTTTATGTAAACATTTTTAGCGAGAAATGTGCATTTTACTTTCATGGTCGTCGCTCGGCAAATGTGAAGGATGTTTGGTTTGATAGTTATGACGAAGAATATAGTTGTGAAGGATGTGCATTCAGAATGCAGCACGAGAACTCGTGATACCGGGTTGTACCTGTAGGCCTCTCTGAGCAAGATGCCCTGACCTAGACCTGCTCAACAATAGGCGTTTTTACACTGCCAAACCGGCACTGTCGCGGCTTGGCACACCCTGCAATTTCCCTGTCTTGCCTGTGTAAAACCGAGGGGGGTATTTTCCACCATCGTCATGGAGCCGGCTCCCTTGGTTTGTTAGAATAGGCCGGAATTCCCACGGAGAGTACACCTCTTTAGAATAATATGCACACTCTGAACGTTTTTTATTATTATTAATTCAAGCCACCCGCATGCAAGAATTACTAGACGACATCTGAGTGCAGGCTACAAACGCGATTAACTATTTACAAGTGTAAAGACGCCAACGTATTTATGTACTTTGCTGACCACATTTTTATCCAGATGAAAGCCTCGTAAGGAAAGTTCCTTTGCTGCTTTTCTAATAGATCACACCATCTTTTCCCGTCTTCGCTAAATGCGACTGCATCACCTTCTTCTTCTACTCATGTTGACGTCACTGCAAAGTCTCTGTTCGCAGTGTCTCCAACAATGCAGCAACACCTTTACCCAAGTCCCGCCCCTGATAGCAAATTGCATCAAAATGAAACTGCCAATGTGTAGGGTTCGAGAGGGGAAATTGGGCTGCCAAATCAATCCGGTATATTCCCTCGTGCGGATTAAATTTCAGATTCCCACATAGAAGAAATGGCTTTTTATAGAGAATGCCATTTTCAACACAAAGGAATTCTGTGCTTGTGGCTTGGAAAAAATCAAGGCCGTGTCACACAGGGCCCCCAGCACATTGGGCCCCAAAACACAGGGCCCCCAGCAGGTTGTCATTAAGCTGACCTCTGCTGAAAGAAATGTCTTGTCCAATCAGCACGCCGACATATGATGCCATACAACCCCTTTAACCCCCCTTTCCATGCCATCATCTCCGTGTCCTCTCATCCACATAGCAGTCTGTCATCAGCATGTCCCCAGCAACCTACTTTCACTAACACTACCCTCTCCTCCCTCCTACCCCTCCCTCCCCCTCCCCTCCCCCTCCCCTCCCCCTCCTCACCCCCTCCCTTCCCCCTATGATGTGTATTATATTAAATTAAAGTAATTTCCATTAGTTGCTTTGTCGCATGGCCTAAGGTTACAGTGCAACTAATGTGTGATAAAGACATCAAACAAGCACAGGACAAAACAAGCGCATGTTAAAAGCAGTGTAACATGTCACAGTTAAATCCAACCTACGGAGAATAACCTACCCCAGTCCATCCCCAGTGGTGCAGAGGGCTACAGTGCACTTTCTCCGTTGCTCTCTGTCCCTCTCCTCTGGTCAGGTTCCTGGCACCAAGCTGGCACCACGCTGGCACCACGCTGGCACCATGTTGGCAACGAGGTCTTGTGGCTCTTCCTTGTGTCTCCAGCACCATCCTCATGACTTAGGCCTAACATTTACATTTACATTTAGGGCATTTAGCAGACGCTTTTATCCAAAGAGACTTACAATAAGTACATTTGTCATAAGAAGTGCAACAATATATCGCTATCGGTACAGTAAGGATGTTCATAGAACCATGTGCAAGTACAACAATCACTAGGCTAACCAATTCCCCGTGTTACAGCAATGATAGCAGCTACTGCAGTTGCTACACAGTTAAGTACTATAATACAATGCAACACAATACAATACAGTGTACAATGGTGGCCAGAGGGGGGAGGTTTTGTTTTTGTGTGTATAATTTTGTACTGTCCTTGCTGCCGGTGTTATTAAGTTGCTGGTTTAATATTTGCCATGTATAAATGCCAAACCCATGATAAACATGGACAGTCCTGCATCAATGAGTTAATGCAGGTGTATCTCTTTCCTTTCGCTCAATCTTTCTGTGTTTCAACTTTCTTCAGGGTCCTTGTGTCTGTCTGGTCTGCCTTTCTTCTTTAAGTTCCCCTTTGGTTTTGCTTCTCTTCCTCTCTATCCCTGTCATGCCAAGTCGTCCCTTTACTTCCTTCCTTTCTTCCTTTTCATCTACCCCCCAACAATACTCCCTAGTGGTCGGTTTCAAAGTCCCATTCCTCCCTCCCTCCTCATCTCCAGTCATCCCTCTCCATCCTGTACCCTTCCCCCCTTTTCTCCCCAGCCGTCCCTCTCTGCAGCCCAGTCTCACGGGTGGCAGTTACGTTGGTCCGTAAAGTGTCTGATTTACCCAAACCCAGATGAGGATTTATTCTCTTAATAGTGCACTTCAGTCATTATAACGTTGTAAAGTGTGGCTGCTGAGCTGCCATAAATCGTTGTTTTTTTGTCGTAAACTAGGTTCCACTGGCAAGGAATTCTGATGTGCGGCAGACAGAACAGCGCCTCCATGAGGTAAAGAGAGTGTGTATTGACTAGTACTACTCTGTTGTTGAGTGAAATTATCATGGCAAGCTACATATTTAGTAGCTTGACATTGTATATGTGGCTTTGTTTAAATTTCATAAAATAAAATGTGGAATTCCTAAAGTTAAATGTGTTTTCTACATGAATGGGAGCCTAGAATGACCTGTAGATAAGATAGAGACATCTGGTCTCTTTATATCAATCAGGGTATTAAGTTCCAATATTTTTTTCAGCATCATAATATCGAACTTCAGCTCTAAATCATAATATAGAAATTCGGCTCAAAATCTTGCAAGAGTTGCTGGTTGAGACACCATAAGATTGAGCATTTTCAGAGGCTTGTGGATAATAGGGGTACATACATAAATATGCAGCTTGCAATGATCATTGCACTCAACAACAGAAATAATCAATCCACACTGAGGCTGGGGAGAGACCTCTCACACTTCAGGGGTCATGTCCGGTTCTGTCTGACGCTGGGGTATGACGCTGACCAAAAGTGAATGATTGAAACTTGAGGTTTGACTGCATTTCCTTTGTATGTGTTATATGACTAAGATCAACTATTGAATTGTGTCAAATAAAGATGCCTCGTTTAAATCTATGAGCTCGGTGCATTGCCTTCCCAAATAAGTAATCGGCTGTGTCACTACCAAAACGGTCGGTGATAACCGAGTCTCTCAGAGTGATAAAAACTAGCCCTCAGACAGTGACTCATATATATATACAAAAAAAGTCATACTGATTACTTATGACATTAATTAAAGGGACGCTGTGTAGGAACTACCCCCATCTAGTGGTAAAATTGTACATTGCATTCAAACGAATAGTGCTTGCTTTTCCAAATGTGCGTTGCTTTCTGGTAGCAACTATGGTAGGCGGTATGTGCCAAGAAGCTTTTACAACATGTCATCCAATACTACGCACATTTTTCTTTCAGGTGATGAGTTATGTGATTTCAAACAAACTTCAAACTGCATCAAATAATTAATGTGAGCATGTATGAGTAAAAACTCCTCGAGCAAGATAGTGAATTGTTTATGTTGTTTTTTATTGGTAGGCCTAGCATTACTAAGTCTAGCCTTTAGCATCAGATAACCACTTGACACACAACAAACACAAACATTTTCCTTATATTGCTCTACAACGCATGAACAATGTGCTAATTAGTAGTGATACATTCTTTATGTGTTTATTTTTTCGATGTGCATGCATTGACAGTGATCCTCATCATTAAGTGATTCAACGGTAGGGAGCGGGAGAGGACGGGGAGGCAGTGGACCGGTGGGAGGTAGTCTGCATGAAATGCAACCCTTAATCAATTAAACATAGCCTATGGTGCTATCCACCAACGAAGCTGTTTCGCCTTTTAACTATACGTGTTCTACTGTTATGCAGCCTATGTGATGAATAACATAACCAAGCAATGAGGAAGGCTTGTGATATAGACAGTAAAATTGACTTACTAGTTGAGAAGTAAGCAGGCATCTTCAAATCGTAATCAAAGGCTCTTTAAACCTAGGAAAAGCTACTCCGATGATTACACTTGTTTTTTAAATTTGCCGGTCAAGTTGCCTTTTTAATGACAATGACATTAGGCTTCTTTCTCCTGTTGCCTGACAATCGTATGATTCTGCATTATGAACAAAAGTGCAGTGCAGGCTTTCAAATTTGCCCGGGCAGTGAAATGCGTGTGTTGCAGAGCTCCTTCTACGTCACACTGGCTCTAGCACCTTGTGATTTATGTGTGTCTCGGCAGTTTAGACCAAAGATTCGCCATAATGTAAATAATAATGTAAATAATACATGAAATGGACTTTTTGGGCAAAGCAAATGCCAACATAACTTCTTTGGTTTTCCCCACGAAAACACAAATCCAAAGAAGGAGAATTATCTCATTAGACACGGCAGTATTCAATTATACGCTTTTATTGTGTAACCAAAGCGTGGTAAGGAGTTTTACTGTACCAATGGTGATGACGAAAACCCCACCTAGAGGATGTTATCAATCAAGAATTATTATATTGTTGCTAATAAATGGGTTCCCCAAATACACAGATAAGCCAATGAGACAGAGTTCTTTGTTTCCCCCAGTATTTATTTAACAACTAAATGAACACATATGTATTGTGGTCAAAACAAGGTTTATTCAGCATCTAATTAAAATGGACCAAATACCCTTCAATAACTCAAACAAAAAAAAACCTGCATTTTAATGACAAATCGATATTAAAATGTTGCATTTCTCCTGTGATTTAAATAAATGTCAGCCATCTTGTCTGTTTTTTTCAGACAGAACCTTGATAGTCACTTGACGTGGACGCAGGCCTATAGAAAATAATAGGCCAAAAAAAATAATAATAACGCATGTGACAATTTTAGTTTGGGGAAGCCCAAACCCACGACACAGACAAGGGTTGTAACAGTAGCCTACAAATGTTTATTTGATGGGAGTGAGCAGAGGCTGGTTGAGGCAACAGGCCATCCGGCTCAGAGTTGGAAGGGCGGAGTGAAGGAACAGTGGCGCCGGCGCGGTGGTGAGAGGGTCCGGACAGGAGCAGAAGGAATAGAACCTGATAGACTTGAAGGCAAGAACAAAAGGTACATTGGAACCAGTAACACTACTAATCGAGGCAGACTGTCTCAATCACTCATCGCCCGATGAGTGATTGAGAAGCCGGAGAAGATAAACATAAAGTGTTGATTACGATGATCCTCATGTGTGGTTGAGAGGTTGAGAAGGAGGAGTCCGGAGAAGCTGCAGTCCACTAGCTCCGACCCATACCAAGAAAACACACAGACAGACAAACTACTCAGACCTTACAAGCCCCTGAAAGATCCTAGCTCCCACCAGGATCCACGGCAGACGCCTTTACAGGGCCGTTATTGTGGAACTGATACATTTTGGGCACTTTTGCTTTTGGTGAGACTGGGTTGCTATCCTTCCTTGCCTCCCTCTCTCTCCCCTCCCCTCTATGCTCCACAGCCATCCTTCTCCTCCCTCCCTCCCCTCCCCTCCCAGTGTGAAATAGCTGTCCCTCAGTGTTAGATAGTTAGCCCCCCTCCAAGCGCAGCAGCATGGGTAAATGATTTCAGGGGCAGAGTAAACACATTAGCTGTGTCATACTGCCAGAGAGGTGGAGGAGGAGGAGGAGGCGGAGGAGGAGGTGGAGGAGGAGGAGGAGAGGAGAGGAGAGGAGAAGAGAAGAGAAGAGAAGAGAAGAGAAAGAAAATATTATTAACACTTATTAATATCCAGCATTTGGCTCACCACTGAGAGCTTCAGGAAGCTGTGAGGTGAATAGCTTTCATGTGTTGTAGGAATCTTTAAATGGTTATTGTTTGTGCTATTGTGTGTGTTGTTAGGTAGAGGTCATGGTGTTTGTCCCCAGACTGAAAGGTTCAGGGTTGTGACTGATGTCTACAGTCTACCGGCAGGCATTCCAGAGCAAATTTATGAGCTTACCCTTGCACCTGATCCTAACAATGAATAAAGATACAATCTAAAAAGTAGCTTTTGGTTAAAGCATTCACAAAATTGCCTCATGGTTAAATAACGAAATAGAAATTAGAATTTAGGTATTTTTTTTGGTCCAATCGGTAGGACAAACGGTACTGCTAGGATAATATAATTAATCCACCAAAACTCATTTGGCATCTCAGACAAATATGTTTTTCTTCAATGCCAAACTAGTCAGAAAAATCCAAATGATTATGCTGGCTTCACAAAGCTTGAAAACATAATCATCTAGTAGCCTTGTCATCTTGTCTGTATTTAGCTGTCTGCACTGTGGGTGCAGGCATAACAAACAAATAATAACAATCATTTGAGAGGAATCAAAGAAATGAAAACTGCATCGAAAACAGAAAATCTGTTGGTAAGTGGTGTGTGTGTGTGTGTGTGTGTGTGTGTGTGTGTGTGTGTGTGTGTGTGTGTGTGTGTGTGTGTGTGTGTGTGTGTGTGTGTGTGTGTGTGTGTGTGTGTGTGTGTGTGTGTGTGTGTGTGTGTGTGTGTGTGTGTGTGTGTGTGTGTGTGTGTGTGTGGGTGCGTGCGTGCGTGTGCGTGCGCGTGTGGTGCGTGCGTGCGCGTGTGTGCGTGCGCGTGTGTGCGTGTGCATGTGTGCGTGTGTATCAGAAATACACTGAAGGAGACAGATGACAGGTTGGGCCAAAATACAAACACACAAGCACATTAAGCATTAAAACAGACAGAGAAAAGCGGTAGAGCAAAAACAAAAGACAATCATTTCTCAATAAGACAGATGGAGACAAAACCGGAGGGGAGATATATATATATATCTCCTCTCCGGTTTTGTCTATATATATATTTATCAGGGGGAAGGTCAGGGGGACGTTGCTATTTCACACTCAAGTTCACCATTCCGTCAAAAGAAAATAAATCGGGGATTGTAAGTTGAATGTGTTTTTCTGAATGTCATGATAGCTTTTGTATGCTGGAAGATTATTGATCACTCTGTGTGAACTCATTTGCCATTTCGCCCTTATCCACCCTCTCACAGATCGCCTGGCATTGAAAAAAGAAAAATCCACACAAAATCCTACCAAAGAAATAATATTTATCCACTGTGTAACGTGGTGAAGGTTGACAACCATTTTGGACTGATTTGTCCCACAATGTGGTACCTCTTTTTGATTGTCCTTATATCTTTCCAACAAATATGGTGTATCTGGTCTTATGATGTTCTGGTGGGCACGATAAGGAGGTGATGGAGGTTGTGGTTCCAAACAGGATTTTACGATGAAATGAATGTAAGAACCTGATTTAGTCCCACCAAGCAGAATCCATGTAAAAAAAAAACTCCAGCGTTGTGGTGTTCACTTGTAACACTAGCAGTAATGATCGTTATCATCGAGTAGGTCAACATTAAAGTTGTTTCAGAGCATATCTGTGGATCATCATGGAGCAGTTCAAGCAAAACTATATATTTTTTAAAACTGAGTAGTGAAGTTAGACAACTTGGAAACATTGCAAATGTACTTTTAGGGATTAGAGATTGTTAGATTTAGCAAAGAGGGTTTTGGACATCTTTCAATGAATTAAACATTGGATGAAGACAATGTCTCTTGTTTAATGATAGTTAAGCTTTCAAAGAATCTAAATATTTCAATGCCCACACATAAAACCTAATACTAATTAGGTAAGAAGTTAGATCGACAGGGCTGTTAAAGCGTAATCAACCTGGTCGTAAATACGCAATTGGACGCTGTTGCAAGCGTTGGGTTGGATATCTTAAGGACAGTTCTGTAGAGGCGTGTTTGAACACTAAAGTTGTATATTCAATCCAATTCGATGTATAATGCAGATGGGGTCATGAGTTCTACATTGAATAAACAGTATGATCGCACTTGTGTTCAAGCATGGAGCAGATCTAACGATTCTATAATTTTAAGGTCTAGAGAAACGTCTGCCAAGTAGGTTGTCAAACTCATCTTCCCGATAGGGTTTTGTCATTAGAAATCAAAAATAGAGGTTCAGCCTTTCAGAGAGTTTATGCCCGTTTACAGGGGTGTAGTCCATTTAGCGTGACGTCAGAGAGGGGTTCAGCCCGTTTAGAGGGGTTCAGTCCGTTTAGAGGGGTTCTGCTGGTTTAGAGTGTCGTCGGAGAGGGGATCAGCCCGATTAGAGGGGTTCAGCCGTTTAGAGGGGTTCAGCCCATTTAGAGGGGTTCAGCCCATTTAGAGGGGTTGAGTCCATTTAGAGTGGTTCAGCCCGTTTAGAGGGGTTCAGCCCGTTTAGAGGGGTTCAGTCCGTTTAGAGGGGTTCAGCCCATTTAGAGGGGTTCAGCCCATTTAGAGGGGTTCAGTCCGTTTAGAGGGGTTCAGCCCGTTTAGAGGGGTTCTGCTGGTTTAGAGTGTCGTCGGAGAGGGGATCAGCCCGTTTAGAGGGGTTCAGCCCGATTAGAGGGGTTCTGCTGGTTTAGAGTGTCGTCGGAGAGGGGATCAGCCCGTTTAGAGGGGTTCAGCCCATTTAGAGGGGTTCAGTCCGTTTAGAGGGGTTCAGCCCATTTAGAGGGGTTGAGTCCATTTAGAGTGGTTCAGCCCGTTTAGAGGGGTTCAGCCCGTTTAGAGGGGTTCAGCCCATTTAGAGGGGTTGAGTCCATTTAGAGGGGTTCAGCCCGTTTAGAGGGGTTCAGTCCGTTTAGAGGGGTTCAGTCCGTTTAGAGGGGTTCAGCCCGTTTAGAGGGGTTCAGCCCATTTAGAGGGGTTGAGTCCATTTAGAGGGGTTCAGCCCGTTTAGAGGGGTTCAGTCCGTTTAGAGGGGTTCAGTCCGTTTAGAGGGGTTCAGCCCGTTTAGAGGGGTTCAGCCCATTTAGAGGGGTTGAGTCCATTTAGAGTGGTTCAGCCCGTTTAGAGGGGTTCAGTCCGTTTAGTGGGGTTCTGCCCGTTCAGAGGGGTTCTGCTGGTTTAGAGTGTCGTCGGAGAGGGGATCAGCCCGTTTAGAGGGGTTCAGCCCGATTAGAGGGGTTCAGCCCGTTTAGAGGGGTTCTGCTGGTTTAGCGTGTCGTCGGAGAGGGGATCAGCCCGTTTAGAGGGGTTCAGTCCGTTTAGAGGGGTTCAGCCCGTTTAGAGGGGATTCTGCTGGTTTAGAGTGTCGTCGGAGAGGGGTTCAGCCCGTTTAGAGGGGTTCTGCTGGCTTAGCGTGACGTTGGAGAAGCGTTCGGCCCGTTTAGCATGGGGGCGCGGCGGCGCTCGAGCCAGAGTTAATGGTCTGGGTAATTGGCAGTTAAAAATGACGAGGGAGGGAGTGGGAGTTAGTGGGAGGGAGGGGATGGCTCATCTTCCCATGCTGTGATCAGAATCATTACGGTTCCCACATGTGAGATTTGAGGCTAATGATCATCTGCTGCTCGATTTATCAACACACCCCCATCCAACCCTGAAACACACCCACAACAACAACTAACAACTTTTCCCATTCCTTTTCCTAACAAACCTTTCTCTCCACCTGTTACACCTGTGTGACGACAGTTAATCTTAATGGAGGAAACTAATTACATCAGTTGGATATTTGATTAGATAAAATTAGATTATATTAGTATTTTATTCATTCCTGCAGGAGTATTAAAAAGGTAAATAACAAAATAAATTAATCGAATGAAATTAGTCACAATATAATGTTCACAATAATTGCTTATTGCTGCTAAACGCACTTCACTGTTCAAGAAATGCAGTCTCTAGAGTAAAGTAATATGTAAAGAATATACTGTTTACACATTGTATATGATCAGTACATTAATTAGTACTAAGTTATATCCAGCCCCACCCCCACTCACACACACAACAACACACGCACAAACACACACACACGTCTCTTCACATACACAATCCAAGAAGGACCCCCTTAGACACACCATTGTGAGGAAGACATTCAACAACCAATCGAAACAAGAACACTACAGCTGCTGAAAGGCTAACAAAAAGGGCAGATCTTGCCCCATTTCCTTGACAGGGAAAGAGAGGGAGACAAATCCCCCCAGCCTCCCCCTCAGCCCTTTTAGGACCAACTGTGAATGATAATTAATTGGTGTGCTGCGTTGTAGGGACAGCGTTGCATGCTGGGTAGGCTGTTAAGGCACCCCCATCGATCAAAAGCCTGACAAGGGGCATTTATCTGGTTAGCTGCTGAGCTGCCTTGGAGGGCAGGGGGACATGCCTTATCCAGTCAGCCAACCACTTAGGAGGTCAAGGTAAGAAGAAGAACGGGGGGGGGGGGGGGGGGTGGATGATGGAGGGGGAGGATGAAGAGGGGGACAGGAGACAGTTGAGGGGGAAGCAGGCCAGGAGAGTGAATGTAGGGGAAGATAGGATTAGGATAGGGGAGAAGGGGAGAGAGGAGCTGAGGGCGAGATGGGAGGAGATGAGTTCAGAGTTGAGGAGAGAATGGAATAGGAGAGATGGATAGGTTGCTGTTTGCTAACAAGAAAGAGAGAGGGAGGCTAGAACATTGGGCTATGTAGACAAAGACCAGTACGGGTTCAAGTGGCAAAATATCAATACAGAAGGATCCATTTGTAACAAGGTAAATATTAATGATAATTAATAATACACAGTCAAAGTCACATGAGAGAAAAGAACATCATTGCTAAAACTATAAAAGGCCTCACTCAAAAATGTGTATTTCAATCACAATAGATCAAAGCATTTTCATTGAAATTTAAATTATTGAAAATAAAAAGGCTTATATCCTGTCCTTCTGATAAATCATATATATCGTTTAAATACTAAATTCCTCTTACTCTCAGGGCCCCCTGAATTACCAACACTTTTCTGTCAGAACCTCCGCCTCATTGGCAGAAGGGAGTTCAGTCAGATGATCAAAATGCACAGACCTGGAGAATCTGCTGACTATCGTGAGGACAGTGGTGTTAACGTCAGAAGGGGGGAGTCCAGTAAAGATGTCCAGGGCGATCTGGTGCTACCACCCGGTTGGGTATCGGGAGGAGCTGCAAGAGTCCAGAGGTGGACTCTTTTTTCGCGTGCGCAGGTCGAACAGGCTTCAATGAAGGTTCACACGTGATACATCATCCTGGTTGACCAGACGGTTTGGTGAAGAAAATCCATTGTTTTCCTGACTCCAGCAGAAAAAAGGCCAAACTGCCAAACCTGCTCGTTAGTAGCAGTTAGGGTTAAGTGTCTTGCTCAGGGACACATCAACGCTCAGGTAGGAGGTGCTGGGGATTGAACTAGCAACTTTTCTGTTACAAGACAACTGTTCTACCTCCTGAGCTAACCCAACCCAACAGTTATCAGGGCTGGCCCCTTCCACTGCGCCTCCCAGACCTCCCTCTCAATCTCCTATGAGACTCCCACTGAAAAACATCTAGCAGGTATAACTGTCTTGGTACACGGGATATCTCGGGGCCGCTAAACTGGCGTGAGAGAGTCTCAGGCTAAAGTAAATTTAAAACGTCTGAAAAATACCAAAGACCACCTAGCCTGATAGGCATTAAGGCATTTAGCCAACTTTATATATTGGAGATTCCTATAGCCTAGTCCAATTAAGAAAAGGAATCTGAGTGCCCTCCAACCAGTGATGCCCAACCTCTAGCAAAGACTTGAAGACAGAATGGTTTTCTCGATCTCCGACATCGTAGGTACGTTCGGGGGAGGGGGGCGTCTATTGGAATAAGAGACGCACTGATGCACCTTATTATCTTTAGGATACCTCTGGTCAAGAACAGTTAGAAGGTAGAACGTTAGAAGGTGTAGTCAGTACAGAAGCATCGGTGAAATGCAACTTAAATTGCTGAAACATCCTCTCTGCAGCCTCAGACCAGAGAAACCTAATTGATGAGGAAGTCACGGACATCAGTTGGGCCACAACGCAGCTGTAGCCGTGAATTAATCTCCATTTGAAACTGGCAAATCCCAGAAATCTTTGGCTATTGCACTACAGCCTTAACCTTTGCTGATCAATCTTCAACTTTCAGATTGGATGAATCCCAGGAAGGGCGTAGTGTGGCGGTGAAAGGCACATCTCTCTGCTTTGACGAAGAGCTGATTGTCAAGCCATCTCTGGAGCACTAGATGGACTTCATCAGTGGCGAGGTGCGGGGATTTGTTTTGAGGAAGCCAAGTGAGACAAAAACCTTTACTCTACATGCTTTTTTGAAGCTTTTATGTATTAAATGTAACTACAAGAGCTATTTGAGCGCCTGTGGCCTGCACTACGAACCTTGATTAGCGAGGTATGTTACGCGCAAAGCCTGGGTTAGCTGGGACACGAAAGTCGATCTCTTTTAGCGTCGCTGTATCACCATGGTGACTTATGCTCTCAACCAAACCAAGTCGGGAGCAGGTTTTCAGCTAAGTTTATCAGGTTAGATCAGCGTGCGAAGCTTGCTAGCCCCTCCTTTGACAATGGCGTCACCATTACTGGGTGTTCCCGTGGACCTCGGAGCCCGTATCGTACAGGGGTCTTTCCGATAGAGGCTCTTTCGGGACGGATCCCTTGGCATTGCAAGGGATATTGGCATTGCCAAGAGAATATTCTTTATGAGAGATACAGGTTCTCATCAGAGAGTATTCGCTAATTCAGCGTCCTTGTTCGACCTTATATAGATAATGCTTACTGTTGCGCATCGTGTCTCTGTGAGAGAGTGATATAGTGGAGGTAGCGCATCAGTCTTGAATTTCTGCGTGCAAGGTTCGTCTCCCATGTGACGCTCATTTATGTGAAGCTTAAAAAGTCACAATTCTCATGCATATGGAATATTTATTCACTAAAATTATGTAATTATATTTTTGTGCTTATTTTGAACTTCAACCCATATTATCATGGCCGTGCTGGCACCACATCAATGGGGGTAAAAGGCATGATGATAGAAATTTGAAGCCCTGGTCGCAGGCGTTCAGATCTTGTACTAATCCACGATGCCCATACCACTACCTCTCAGCAGTTGAAAACATGTGTGATACATTTCTTACATAGGGTGTATTTAAAGTGAATTCCCTAAAATATAGAACAAAGCAGGTTGGACGTTACTGATGCATTTTGAATTCGTCGTCACTCGATTGGGATTAATTGCGAACAATTCTGCATTTGGCATGGTTATTATCGAATCTTTTCACTTGTATGCATTTATATAGACTGCTTGATCCATCCAGTTTGTAAATGTGAGTAAAATGACGCGATAAACGCCCCATTCACGTGAACGTACATTGAACCTTAAGCAGAAAACCTGGCTTGACGAATCGAATCCTAAGTGAGCTTCATAGTACAATTTAACTCTGTTCGCGGGTTGTGTCTCTGTCAATGTCAAATGTTCAGCGAGATTCTTAGTACAGGGCACTGGTCATTACTGGATATACACACGCCTGTAATCTGACCGACTGAACGACACAAACTCTCTCCCTCACTCACTCCCACCCACACACCCACACACACACACACACACCACACACCACACACACACACACACACACACACACACACACACACACACACACACACACACACACACACACACACACAGACACACACACGCACACGCACACACAAACACATACAGTCCTCCTAAACATCTTATTAAATTATACATTTCATTATAAATGCATCCCCCACCATGTTGATAATGATGCATTGATTTGATTGATGTGAAGCCAAGGGCCCAGTGGCTTCCCTTTCCACCCTGCTGACTAACTATTCACAGGAGGGCATTGTCATGACGGTAGCCTCACCTGATTGGTTAATCCGTCTTTCTTTTTTTCACCAATGCATGCAACCTCGGGCTGGCTTCCTCGCGGACATACAGTGTGCAATGTAGTGTTTTACCACATATTCAGTATTTAACATTTAGAGAGCCGCTGTTTCGCACATTGTGAAATGCTCCATGAGAGGATAGAATGGGGAAGAAATTACAGCAACACAGCACCAAAGAATAACAGAAACTGTTAATATTAATGTTTTTATTAGACAACAAATGCCGTCTAAAACACAGGGAAGCATGGCTTCCCTTGGCCTCCGTGAGAAAACGCCACTGGACTTGATGGACATTTTTTTCGGAGGAGTCTGGAAAAGGACATCATAAAGATGTACAAACAGGGACTTATTCACCATATCTCGCAGAACTTGAATGATGAGGGTCTGGAAACTAGGGGTGCATTGGTCATACCGGAATGCATGACCAGGTACACATAGTTGTCCATGGGGCTGTTGAAGGCTGTCTTCCATTCTTCCTCTCCCGCGATGCACACCGAGTAATATGTGTAATGCAAGTCCTACTTGGTAAAAAATGTGTCTCCCTGTAAGAGTTCAGAGGCATCTCACATAAGGGGATGGTACTTGACAGTTTTGTCATTAAGGCTGAAGCAGGCTCAATGCAGGGTCTGAGGGATCCTTCCCTCAGACCCTGCATTGACCCTGCCCACAAAAAACACCCTGCGCCTGCCAGTGAAGAAGGATGGATGATACCTGCAGCCAGATAATCCTCTATGTATTTTCCATAGCCAGGCACTCCGGAGGAGACTGGGAGTATATTCGACCGTGAGGAGGGGAGGTCCCGGGAGCAGGTCAATGGCACAATAATAGGGTTGATGTGGTGGCAGAAAAGTGGCCCTGTATTTGCTTAGACTGGCCTCAGATCTAGATCTAGATACTAGATCATTTGACAGGTCATGTGCCTCTGGAACTTGGTGGAGAAAGGTGCAGGAGAGAGAGCAGATGGCAAGCAGTGAGACGGATAGAATGGGTTTCAGCTCAGAATTGTTTTCTTAGTGCAGTTGATGTGGGGCTTTGTTTAACTCTGAGAACTGAGAGGGGGTTTCTGAGGGGTTTGAACGCTTGAAGACTAGTCCACATTGGGCCATAAAATACAGAGAGGACACAGGATCCCGAGAGCATGTTCCCGGAGGCGGCAGAAAAGGTTCTCAGGCCGGCTGAGCAGGTGGAGCAGCAGTAACGGATTTAAAACAGTTAGGGGGCGACAAAATATGGAGAGGGGGTGTTGCCAAAAACCCAACGCGTAGAGTCTTATGCCATTGTCGACATACAATCAGCAAGGTAGTGCTATCATGACCAACACACGCACAGTGCGCCGACAAAGCCCAATTCTCTATGGACCTCTTAAATAACTTTATCATAGTTGCAATACAATGCCACAAAACCAAAGGTAAATCTGCTATGGCAATGGTAAAGATATCAATTAAATAAACCGTAGATCCTTTTGAAACCCCTTTTGTGATCCATTTTCGGATATCCATCTTAAAACGGACAACTAGACTAGTGCTACTGCTTTGTCACAATGACAGTATGATTGGGCAACCGTTAATTCCACCAATTATGTTTTTTAACTACCCCAACAAGCAATTAGCTACCCCAGCAACCAATTAAATTGATTTGAAAAAGTACTTAATTGTTACTTTGGAACAAAGTAATTGTGTTTGGAACTAATTTGTTGTGTGGGGCAAAATCATGAAATATTATTTTGCATGTAAAATCGATTGTTTTAAACAAAAATATCTATATTAATTTTCACTAAAAGGGCGAGGATGGTCATCTGAGTGGGCGACGGCCCCTGAAGTGCTGGTGTCTTCCCAGCAAAGACACAAACATGGCCAGGACCAACTTGGTGGGTCCATGCTGGTCATATCAAACAGTCAGGTTTAATGTTCAGAGAGATTGGACCCAGGCATGAGAATTCACTGTTTATTTGCAGTCAACCAGATCAGTTAAAAAAACATATGAGCTCCAACTAACTGATATGGATGAACGGGCCAAACAGAAAAGTCGCCTTGTAACTGGTCATAGGATAAAGTTCAAAATTGGAGCAAAAGACATCACAAAAAATTCAACCAAAATGCGAGCAGAGCAAGTAATGCCAAAACCCAGGCAGGCTTTTTATCCAAAAATTCAAAAACTGAATAAAAAACAGGCAAGCAACCATGAACAGGTTTGCAGGTAGCAAACAGGTAACAAAACTCACAATCAGGCAGATGCTTTGTTGAAACCGAGGCCAGAGCCAGGGCAAAAACAAGTCAGGGCAGAGGTTGATATTAATGGAGGCATTCGAGATATGGTTATGCTTCCCGGCCACCGATGGTATAACTCCACGGAGAGTGTGGACGTGTGGTGCTCTGTCTGGCCAGTCATTGATCTCTTTGTCCGTGTCTGAAGGTGGGTTAAGCTTCTCGGACACTTACAGTGGTATAGTACAATACCACAGTGTGTGCCGCATTTCATATGCAACATCGCTCATTATAATGCTCATACAGAACATCTTTCACCCAAAATGCATTATCAGCTTCTAGTGGCTTGAGTTCTGGCTGCAGTTATGTATAGTTTTCTGCTTACACTAACTGTGCTCTGAGAAATAAATGGATAATAAAAATTGTTTGTAAAGAAAAACTCCCTTGATGGATTCACTTGGATGGGAGCCTTCTATCGGTTGAGAGTATTTCATATTTTTTTGAAGGAGTAAATAGCGGCGGTAATAAAGTGACACAGTGCAGTGCTGAATAAATATTTGATATTAAGAATGGAATAGCAAAAGATTTAAACATAATCAAACAGGAAGAACAAAGTCTTGATAACGGGGCTAAGAAAAGGCTTGATGATGTGGTCTATGTAGCAGGTGCATATCTATTTGTTGGCATGTCAAGGTATGTGTGGTGGTCCCACATTAAGCAACCAGCCCACAGAACGGCCCAGGTACCGGGGTTAAAACCTGTTGCTTTAGACAGGGTCGTGGAGGGGACTCAATCTAGTTTGCTGGATGTCAGGAGATCACGATGGCTGTTCTCTAACGGAAGAGGGACGGGATGTGTGGAAGAGCCAACTAATTGAAAAGGAAAAAATAGAAGAGGAAGAGAAATGGCCAGCAATAGGATGGGTAGAGCTGTAAGATCCTGCAGATGCTAGATGAAAGTCCTACTTTTTCTCAACGTTGCTTGGGCCTTCCAAATCATGGACCGCTTATCCACATGAAGATGAAATTGTATGGAAATTGTGTGAGAGACACACTAATATCCAACTCCCTAAATGACTTTTTCTTTGATGTATTCAACTTTAGGAGTAGTCACTAGCGGCGCCAGGATTTTGATTGTGGGTGGGCCTCCAGAAAACTGGATGGGTAAGTTAAAAAAAAGCCACAAAAAAAAACCTGAATTCCCCTTCATCTCCGTTTCAGCTCTTTTCTGCGGCACTGAGGACAGCGACTCAGTAGCCTACCTGTGTGGCTCTGGTCGCTGTCCCCAGCTCAGAGCTGAAGCGGACAAAGAAATACACCTTGGCAGTAAGCCGAACTTCATTTACCTCTTTTGTGCATTCAATACACAAAAAGACTGAAACCAGAATTATATCTTCGGAGGGTCTGTTTCTCTCTCCATTCATTTACCCAGCACGGTGGGCAGGAAACTGTCCAAAATTATTTAACTGTTTCTTATAAATTCAGATCTGTAAGGACATGAAATAACAGCAGCATTGAATCTGCCACAGCTGCAAAACACAAACAGCAGAAAAATGATAAAAAATATTTCTCCTGTAGCTAATTTCTCAAGAATAATTAAATGAATAACATATCTAACCATATAAACAACAGCATAACAATCTGAGATAACTGATAATTAATCACAAATGCAAATAATTCAATTAAAACTTGCTTGTGGGACTTTGGGCTGACAGCAGGAGGTGGCAGGGTTTCCTGCTGAGCACAGCAAGAATTTCTTGATATTCCATTGACTCAGTCAATTCCCTTTCGAATGAAGGCAGGGACAACGAGTTCAGTCTATCTGTCAACATTGTTGCCCTGGTGCCTGTTTTTATCCGGTTGACAGCTGAAAAGAGTCACTCCACAGTACGTGTCTTCATGGGCAATGTGAGGAGGCTGTTCATGTTGCGGAAAATATCACAGGGGCATGCGTCGAGCACTTCTACGAGTGTTTCTTTTTTCTCGTTCATGGTCTTGTTGGCCTTTTCCTTTCTTTTTTAGCTGCTGCACAAACACAAGTGCACACAGGCGGGTCGGATGAGAGCCTTGTCACCAAAGGTGTCTGACTGTGGCAAGCAGGCAGCAGCGGCTCTCATGAAGCCGAATGTGTGTCGGGCTTGAAACAAATGCTGAGCTCCATCATCTGCTTGACCGGTATGTCATTCCATAATTCCTGTAGGTCCGAGTTTTGCTGTACAGGTGATGATTTGCCCAGTAGAATCAACGTGCGCATTGCAGCCTGAGGGCAGGCAGTCAACACGTGGGGTAGAAGCCGCTGATTGGCTGAGAAGCTTTAACTCAGCGCTTTCCTCAGGCTTCTTATCGGATGAACAGCTAGAATGAAAATCACTCACTACTCACTATAGGCCTGGGTCAAAATGGGCGGGCCCGTACCTAAAATGGGTGGGCCCAGGTGGGGCCCAATGGTAGCGCCGTGGCTGGTAGTAGTAGGTGAAGAAGATATATTCTAACACTATTAGAATATATCACTTCTATCAATATACTGAGGGTTAGGATTAATATCGAACATGTTTGGCAGGGTTAAGAAGAGCTTTAATATAAAACAGGCTTTGCTGTAGTAGAGTGTGCCTGGTAGTGCACTGGCCAGGGTATATGACTGAGAGAAGAACATTTCTGGGTTAAATTCCCAGTCCAACTGTGGAAGGCACAAGCTATACTGTATTCACTGAATGGAGTGGGATAGTGTATGACAAGGGTGTTTGACTCCCGGGTCTCTCTGGGTTCTAAACCAGTGTCTAGTCAACCCGTAGGTTTCCTCGAGCATACGGAAATGCTCTAAGTGAACTGGGTATGCGTTCATGGGAATAGCAGAAAGAAATTGTACCGACTAGGTAAACAATCATGCACTATGATTTTCCTTCACTTCGTATTCTTAACTACTGATTACTGCAAGTACTGCTTTACCACATGTGACAGTGGCAGTCACCACTATCTTTAATTCATGTGATGGGAGGGGAGTTGTAGGGACTGAACAATAGTTTTATTTCCACTCCCTCACTGTAAGGGGGAGGAGGGGTGGGTGGAAGGGAGGATGTACTGTTGATGGTCAAGTGTGAAGCAAACACCATCCTTCTAATCCTCTACTTCAGCATTTACTGAAGAACGAGGGCCATCAACGCTGACAGTTACTTGCTTGTTTCATTATCTGGGCAATGAGTGTGCAGGCCCCAGTTTGAGATCAATTTGATCATTGGTCTTCAATTGATTGCTCTTGTCTCATTACATTGGGGGCAATTTTCGGTAGTGCCTGAAGTGTAAACCCTGTTTCTTCATGCAGCTCGGCAGACGATAGACACACACACACACACACACACACACACACACACACACACACACACACACACACACACACACACACACACACACACACACACACACACACACACACGCACATGCGCGCGCGCACACACACACACACACGCACACAAACACAAAGTAATTACAGCATGGATAATTGGTTGGTTGCTGCCAGGTCAGCTGAGAGAGGGGGTGAGAAAGAGAGAGAACTTTCACCTTTCACCTCCAGCATCTTTCTGCTATTGATTGCACAATCCAAGGGAATATCATTCTGTGGGAATCTTCTTGTTTGTAACTGCGAAGAAAAATCCCTTCTTCCAAATATCCTTGTAATTGGTGTGCATCAGGTCAGTGATTCAATTGTTATATTAATTACAATACATGGAGTTGCTTTACAATTAAGTTTGTCCATTTACAGAATAATCTGTAAAGGAATCCTACTCAAGGATGGCTACAGGTTGTGTCCCATTGTTGGAGATGGCTGGGCTCCTCGATTAATTCAGGGTGCTGCGCAGACACGGATTATATCCTAGGCTGCAGCCTAGGGGACTAGGTGTGCAAGGGGCCCTGGCATAAGCTGCTTTCACACCGCCGCGCGGCAACTCGCCGCCTCCATTTATTTCAATGAGGGAAGGGCGGCAGAGGGGAGGCGGTTACAAAAGCGGCTGAAAACCAGCAAGCGGTTGCCGCCCACGTGAATACGCACAGATTTTTCCCTACCGTTCAGCTTTCCCCGTGTTGAAACGTTCGGTGGCAGCCGCTTTTGAAAACGCCTGGCCCTTCACACCGCGGCGCTGGCTGAACCCTCCGGCAGCGAGGCGGTGATAAGGGCGGTTGTTGCGCGGCGATGGCCAAGCACCTTTAGCCAAACTATTTTCAATTGTTGTTAGAATAAAAAAAAAAATGACCACTATCGGCCCATAACAAGAACTATGGAAAAATGAAGCAACTGCTGCAAAGCAGTTTGATTTGTGTCTCTGTCAGGATGTTGTGATTGCCTCAGTAAAACAGGGTGATTTACTAAGGCAATATGTTTACTGCGGTGATATGCACTGCTGCTAATGTTGTAGGCTTACCTAAGCCAAAAGTTGTTACCATCTTGCAGATGGCCTGTTAATGCTGATTTAGCTCGCACTGTAGATCGGTCGGTTGGTTGGTCCACAGAAAAACGTGGTCGCGGCAGCTTTAGCGAATTCACATTTGTTTCTGTAGCAGTGCTGTTCTAGAAAAGGCTGTCTCAACACATTGATTCACTCTCAATCTCTCACCAAGACGCTGACAACAGACCATATGTGAAAATCCCATCCTCTCCATGCACATTCTGAATCTAAACTTGATCATGCACGGGAGGAAAGATTGTTGTGGGCTTTTCCACTCAGAGGAGATTGCTAGACGAATGTATTAATAGAATCAATAAGAATTTCAGGAATCAGTACGAGGGAGTATATCTCTATGATACATCGTCAATCTTAACTCAGTTTTGCCTCTATTATATTCAGTCTAAGTGTGTTGCACCTAGCATTGAGAACCTTCTGCTCATGCGACCACATTATTATTCGCTACGCGAATCAGTCTGGACCTCCAGCAGCCCAAATCGACCACAAACTACGAGGTTATCGGGCCAATCATGGAATGCGTTATTTTCTGACGTCATCAGAATACGAATTTGATTTATTCCGATTGACTGAGCCAAACCAAAACCTGCAGAAGTGACATATTTAACATTTTGAACCCCCCCGTCAGCAACAACCACAGGTAGTATCAAATTATATTAGATACACTGTAATGTGTACAGTAACGTTATGAATAAATAACAATGGTCATCATGCTCATTAAGATATTCTTGGTTTGATTGTTACAATTGTTTGATTGAATTGTTAAAGCAGTTTGATTACAGGACTGGGTGGTAATCCCTACATACCATATAGATCTGTTTACGTAGTCGCATCAGATCATGGTTAGCAAGTTAACATAATGTTACAATTTATACAAATACATATCAACTATCTAGTTATAAGAGAAAATAAATTAGTTTTTAGGAGGGATTTGAAAATGGGCACTGAAGGGGCTAGCCTAACATGAAGAGGGAGCTTGTTGCACTGTCTGGGGCCAACGACTGAAAAAGCCATATGCAGAGTACGCAGAGCGCGTAGGGCCCCAAGTACCTTGCGGGGGCCCCCAAAATTAAGGTTGCAAAAAAAAATCCTGATCATTATGACATTATTACATTACAAAATATATGAAACAGTTATGAACAAGCCCGCCATTGTTTTTTCTTAATTGTGTACCCTATCGATCAATTCGGGCAAATGACAACTTTTTACCTAATATAACAAAATAGTCCCCCCCCCCCTCCCACTTCCCTTAAATGGTACGGCTTTCAAAACTCTCCTCTTTTCACATCAGAGGCGGAGCATCCTTTCTCGGCACAGTTTTTCTAAACTGAAACTCATTCAAACATATCTACAGATCAACGATGGGACAAGAACGCTTACGTGGCACATAGGGTGTATTATGATGACTTGATTAGCGATTTGGCTGCCAGGAAAAGTCGTTGTGCAACTTTGTAAAGCCTCCTGCAGCTGCTGAGAATGGACGTGTGTGTCGGTGAGTGAATAAAAGCATCAGGTGAAAGTGGATGGATTTTACCAGTTAATTTGCTTGTCCAATAGAGTGTTCTAATAGAGTGCTTAAAACAAGGTTCCAGGGAGCCAGAGTCTATGCTAAATGTACAAGCTTTACTGGGCTTCAACACCATAATCTTTGTTTTATATAAATTTAAGTTATTTATGGACATCCATGATTTGATGTCATCAAAACAGTCCAAAAGCCGTTGAGTTTTAGGTATCATCTGCATAACAGTGGAAACAGATATTGTATTTCCGTATGGAACCAAAGGGTAGCAGGTAAAGGGAGAAGAGGACCGGTCCAAGAAAAGACCCCTGGGGGACCTCATAGGGGAGGGAGCTAAGGTGGAGGTATGGTCTCCAACATTGACAGAAACACTTCTGTCCGCAAGGTAGGATATGAACCACTCCAGACCAGTTCCCTTAATACCAACCCAGTGTTCCAGGCGGGAAATTACACAAACAAGTTCTTAATTTTTTCACAGCTGATGGGGCTGGCATCGAGGCTGGGTTTTTTAGAACAGATCAATTGTTTTGAATAATTTGCATGGGTGGTTTTGATACCAGACAAACAATATTGGAAAAATCTAAAAAGTCTAAAGACTAACTAAAGACTCTTGATTGCATGCTATTTCAAACTACATCTTTGATATATTTGATTGAGTCTTCCAAACCTGCAAAAAGGACATATTATACCTTTAAAATGATAAATGCTTCATCAAACATTTTGATGTGATTTTTATTCACCTCTTGACAGTGATAAGCATTTTGATTGTGTTCTATGGTGTGAAGTGCATTCCCAAGGTGCATTTCAATTTATGTGTTGAGTTGTTTGGGCTCACTGAAATGATATTAAAATATGTTTTATATGTTTCCATGTTTTGCTGTGATTTTTTTTTTCTTGTGACGGAGGTCGGCGTGGGCAGGTGACGGAGGTGCCCAGGGAAAAGGATAAAGGTTTCAGTGACGAGACAAATGCCACCAAGGTGTCACCAAGAGCTGGTTTCCACGGGCCAGGCGCTCATTCATACCATGAGCGCCTGGGTGGTTACCCAGGCGCTCATGGTATGAATTGCACTCCCAAGGTGCATTGTCATTTATGTGTGGAATCGTGGGGCTCACTGAAATTATTTTCACTGTAAAATGTTTCTGTGTTTCCTGGGCATCTGATTTGTGTGAATTTCGGTTTTGAGTAACATACAGATATATTAGGAATATTTTTTATGTTTTATTTGATAGAATGACTTGAAGACTAAAGTGTCCATGTATTTATTTTGTATATACATGCACCTCTTTTCGCCAGCTGAAATGCATAAAATGTCAATATCATTGCCAAACTTCTATATACGTACGTCAGCTGTTTTCACCTAAAGGCCTGCTTTGATTGTTAAATCCTTGCAGAAGGAAATGTTATTTAATCTAAATGCTAAACCAATAGAAGTTACTCAAATCTAAATTTAAAAACAACAAAGAAATTCTTCTTCTATGTGAGACGGCAAATAAGGGAAATAACATTCCCCTTTCCCTTTAGAAGTGTTTACCTACTGTTGAGTGCAGGTTTCCAGTGGATAATCACATTCATGAGCATGAAAGCTTTAAAGAATCCATCACAGTGTCTGGTGAAATAGGGCACACACACACACACACACACACACACACACACACACACACACACACACACACACACACACACACACACACACACACACACACACACACACACACACACACACACACACACACACACTGCCCACTCAATCCTTATGATTATGAGGTAA
This sequence comes from Melanogrammus aeglefinus, assembly GCA_900291075.1. Lineage (NCBI taxonomy): Eukaryota > Metazoa > Chordata > Actinopteri > Gadiformes > Gadidae > Melanogrammus > Melanogrammus aeglefinus. Next base: position 122,891 of record OLKM01001026.1, on the reverse strand, counting down.
CAACTTACTGACAAAAAACCCTGATTTCGTATTCACTCACCCAAACACACGTCCATCAGCCCACACGCTATAATTAAATCATATTTATATAACATCTTAAAATGCCTGTAATGTAGCAAAGAAGCAGCGCTGAGGTAAATGTAACAGTTTGCTCATTAGCTTTAGGGGTTCCCCTTGGGTTATGGATTTCCTTAGAATAGGAAAATGCATTCACTGTAATGTCTAAACATGTGTATGGTAGGCGAAGGGCTTGTAGCAGGCTATATTCAATCAGATTCAAACGAAAGAAATGTACTGTAACAGTTTTGATAGGAGATATGTGCCATGGAAGACCACACATGTGTTTATTATATACTATTTTACTAATAGTCAATCAGCAGAAGATTTCTTATGCAAACTGCCTACAGGTTTCAGACAATATGAATGATAAAGAGAACCTTTCATTTGTCATTGTCAACCCCCCGACTACATGAGATGGGTGAAGGGACTGAATGCTGAATCGTGCATTCAAAAACAAAGGTATGCCGACGTGGCTGCAAGGGGAGCAGGGCCCATTAACTGGGAATGTCTTTGTCTTTATCCCTCCCAGCAGTAGCATGACGCCTGCCCTGCAACACCTCGCTACAAATCTCTTTGTAAATCCAATCCAAAACAGTCACCCATTCCTTGCAATGTTGAAATGCAACCTGTAAATATAAACACTTATTGTAGGCCATCTGTAAATACAGTCATTTACCGTAAATATATAAATGTGTTACCGTAATCCAAAAATCGGAATATAACACAAATCAGTTGATGAGCACCTGCTTCACTAAAGTCACACACACACGCACACACACACACACACACACACACACACACACACACACACACACACACACACACACACACACACACACACACACACACACACACACACACACACACACACACACACACACACACACACACACACACACACATTCATTAACCACCTGCAGGCATGCATGTTAATGTACTCTCACTCTCTCAGAAGTAACTCAATCCTTCTCCCTTCTTCTGTTCCAGTTAATATTAATCGACCCAATGTACTTCTCAAGGTAGGCTGGCGTCGCCATGGCGATTGCCACAGTGCCAGCGATAAGCCACCCTCTCCCCCCCACACACACACACACAAACATACACTCACACGCACACAAACAAACACACTCTAACCCAACTTCCGGAGCCGTCAGAATCGTCTGCCGTGTCCAGGTGACGGAAGGTGCCCAGGGAAAAGGATAAAGGTTTCCGTGATGAAACATATGCCAACAAGGTGTCACCAAGAGCTGGTTTCCACAGCGGTAAAAGGCCTGGGTGGGGGGGGGGGGGCACACCTCTCAGGGCTCCTTACCGGGTGGGGGGAGGGGGACCCCACCTCTCAGGGCACCTGGCCTGGTGGGGGGGGGGGTTAGACCTCAACGCTTAGGGCCTCTGGCCTGGGTGAGGGGCTAGACCTAACCGCTCAGGGCCACTGGCCTGGGTGAGGGGTGGACCCCACCTCTCAGGGCCATATGTTTCCAAAATGCAGGTAGACCTCAAGTGTTAATGTAATCCTTATCTCCAATTCAGTGGTTTATGTTTGGGGAGGGGGGGGGGGGGGGGGGGGGGGCACAGAACCAACCAGGCGCTTACAGATTAACGCTTCCAGCAACTTCAGATGGGATAAAAATCATGAAGCGAAAGAAAGTGAAACTCTGATTTTGGAATATTAACCAAATCTAGTTGGATTTGCAAGACTGCTGTGCTAAAAAAAAAATCTAATCTGTAACAACAATCCCCAACTGTGGAGCCAGCAACAATCCCAAACGTAATTACTCATTATAACAACAGTTAAAGTGGCAATCTGGAATAGCACAGTTTCTTACTCTTTGGTGGCACCTGCTGTGAAACCCAGTACGGCCGTCCACTCAAGTGGGCTGCAGAGAGGGTCTCCTCAGAGAGTCTTCTCAGCAGCTCTCCAACTCTTTCAAAACTGTGGAGGAACAACAATCAGCCACTGGCCCACTTTGGATTTAAATGCATGCCAGGAGAGTCACCACCACCCGACACCTAGAATCTAACAGAACATAACCTCCATTAATGCCTCACTCACTCCTTCAAGCATGGACATGAGCACACACACACTTCCACAGACACATGCCCAATGACACCCAGACACCCACAAGCACTTTGTGTGCTCTTTGTGTCAGATCTCATTCAGCTCTTTCCCTTTACGCCCGGCTATTATTCTACGTGAATCATCCTCTCTCTTCTGCAAATGACTGCCGCCATTGAAACCTTGATCCTCAAATGTGGAAAGTGGCACCTTTGCCCCAATAACAGATCTTATAATAAACCTCATTATAGTCAAGGACAATAGATAATGGTTATTATGTGTGTGATTACCGTTATGGCTGGAGATGGTGAACAACCTGTCTGCAAACACTAAACGGTGTCCACGTAATGTCTCTGTATGGAGAAAACCAATTCAATTGACATGGGGATTGTAATTTACGAGTCATCTGGCTCATGAAAATGCACATCATAATTGATGTTATTCTATACCCATATTTACAGGGGTTTTAAATGATATTTTTGTATTGTAATTAATTGTAGAATAAGGTATATTACTGTAATCCATGTCTGGAGGAGCCCAGTATGGGGAGTGTGGCAGCTAGCTGGGTGGTGTGTAGCGTGGCCCTTGCTAGGACTCACTGGCCACCAGCCACCACCACCCAGCGCCACCTAGCACCAGCTACAACCAGCCACCACAGCACCACCTAGCACCATCCACCACCAGCATCAGCCACCACCCAGCACCACCAGCACCAACCACCATCCACCACCCAGCACCATCCGCCACCCAGCACCACCAGCACCATCCACCACCCAGCACCACCAGCACCATCCACCATCCACCACCCAGCACCACCACCCAGCACCACCACCCAGCACCACCAGCACCATCCGCCACCCAGCACCATCCGCCACCCAGCACCACCAGCACCATCCACCACCCAGCACCAACCACCACCCAGCACCACCAGCTCTATCCACCACCCAGCGCCACCTAGCACCAGCCACCACCAGCACCATCCACCACCCAGCACCACCAGCACCAACCACCACCCAGCACCACCAGCACAATCCACCACCCAGCACCACCAGCACCATCCACCACCCAGCACCACCAGCACCATCCACCACCCAGCACCACCAGCAGCACCATCCACCACCCAGCACCACCAGCACCAACCACCACCCAGCACAATCCACCACCCAGCACCATCCACCACCCAGCACCACCTAGCACCATCCACCACCTAGCACCACCCAGCACCATCCACCACCTAGCACCACCAGCACCAGCGCACTAGCCACTACCCAGCACCACCTAGCACCAGCCACCACCCAGCACCATCCACCACCCAGCACCACCCAGCACAAGGCCTATCCCCAACAGCGCGGTGGAGCCCAGCGGAGGACCGGGTAGGCAGCGCAGCAACTAACCGTCCGCGGCGAGCAGCCCCTGGGGCCAGCAATTAGCAGCCCAGGCCAAGCCGTCCCTCTGCCAGCCACCAAATTGAGGCTGGGGAGAATCCCCAGCCTCAATTGGGGGTATGTGTGGTGTGTGTGTGGATGATGGCTGCGTATGCAGCCTGGCCCGGGTCAGACTGATTGGGCTCTGGGGCTGAATGAGGCTGCACACCTGTTTCCTGACCTATCAATGTGCACAGGTTCAAAGCGTGAAATAAACAAGTTTAGAATAACAGCACCCTGCGTCCTTTTCTGGTGGAGCCACGGTCAGCCACCGAGGTCGAGACTGGAAGCTACCTAGGTGGCGTGAAGCGTTCATATTGCACCAGTATTTTGTTCCGTAATCAATCAAATGAAATCTGTTTGGAATTGTTATCAGTAAATCTAATCAGACATGTTATAATTATTGTATTCCATCAATGCAATACGTAACTTACCTGTAAATATAATCCATACAGGTATTTGATAAAAGTGGAAAAATTATAATAAAAAGCATGCATATATACATAAACCTACGTTACTAAAAACCATTATCTCCAATCGTATATCATTTATTGTATGATGTGTACTTCTAGGGTTATGATAAGACCTATAGCATTCACCACTGATGACTCTTAAAAGCAGTTTCAACATTTAAATATGTTTTACCAAAGGCAACAGGCTGATTATCATTCAATGACATGCAAAAGCGTCATCAACAAGCCCACTGAAGTGGTGTGGTGTGAGAAATATCGACTTTCTACTCCTCATTTACATAAAAGGTCATTTACATTCCCTACGGAGGAAATACTACCTCAGGGGTAGTATTATTCAGGAGATTTTCGGGGTACAAATGTTACATTATAAAATTAGTCAATTAATGGGTAACAGGGGTAATTGTTCAATGGAAAGTGTATGCATGAAAATCAGCAGCAGTAGCCTACAGTCACACATAGATAGCATACACATAAAACATAAGAAAAAATATGTTCCGCAAGCGGTAATTAACAGGGTCCGAGCAAAATTAAAAGTCAAGAACACACTAATGGAAGATATATAAATATGACAAATAATTATGAAGGAAAGATGTTCCACCTAATGCAATACTGTGCCTCGGCTTTCAGGTGAGCTGCAAAGCAATGGCAGAATGTCATGTTCAGCTTGTTCATAAGGCTATAATCAGGTTTTGAACTCTCAACCTAAAGATCACCTGTACAAGGCATTATCCCCTTGAGCCACTGATAAACCTGAACTGCAGCCTCATTGACATGGTCAAAATGTCTATTGATAAGCATACAACATCCAGAAACCTCCAAGCACACATTTCTCAAGTGAATTAGGGGCTTTCTTCAAAGCATATACCTGAAAAATCTTAGAAATTCTGGGGAAATTAAACCTTTCTAGTCAAGAACACTAACGGAAGAACTATAAATATGAGAGTTAATTATGAAGGAAAAAGAAAGAAGTTCCCCTAATGCCATACTATGTCATGGCAGACCGATTCTTGGAAACTAATGAGCAGGAATGTTGATTGCCTGATGAATTTCAGGTGCGGTTCAATGTTGTGTTTCTTAAATGAGTGAATGTAATGTTCAGCATGTTCATAATGCTCTAATCAGGATTCAAACTCTCAGCCTATGGATCACCATTGCAAGGCATTATCCCACTGAGACACTGACATTCCTGAAGTGCATGAAGCCTCATTCGCATGGTGAAAATGTCGATTGAAGCACACAACATCAAGAAAACTCCAAGTACACATTTCACAAGAGAATTAAGGGATTTCTTAAAAGAGTACAGATCAAAAAATGTGCACTGTTAATGGTTTCCATCTAAAGATAGCCGTATGGTAGTTATACAATGACAAAATGGTCGTATAGGCAAAATGGGTTGTGACTGTGGACCTTTTCTATGAAATTGTGGGAAAAGTAAACATTTTTAGAGCAGAAGACCAGGGTGAAAAAGATGCATCTGATTTTAGAGACTAATATAATGAAAGAATTTGAGTCCAGGTCAATCTCGTAAGGAGAAATAAGGCTTGTTCATATTTTTTAAATAGCGCCACCTTTGGGTGCAGTACCACAATTTGGGTTCATTAGTAGTGGGGGGCATTGGTATTCACAGTTGTATACTTTTTTATACAATAACAAAATGGTCATATAAGAAAAATGGGCTAACGGCTTTAACTTTATGGGCCAATATTTCTCAAATGGAACTACCGGTAAGTAAAAAAAATTCTGCTTGATGATTTTTGTGAGGCTTGGTCTAAAGATTTTATGCAGCGATTTTGGTGAATTTTTGATTATTTTTGTAGCCTCTGAATCTTTTTTATCATGCTTAGCTTTAATAGGAAATTGGGGGAAAATAAAAATGGGTTTTATAAATGCATCTGATTCTAGAGATCAATTTTCTGAAAGAATTTTGAGTCCAGGTCAATCTTGTGAGGAGAAATAAGCCTAATTCATGATTTAGCGCCACCTTTGGGTCTAGGACCACAGATTTTGGTTTATGGGTCTAGGGGGTAACCATACCTAACAATTTCAAGAGTTTTCAACTTACGGTATAGGCTGCAGTATGACTTTTACAGAATTTGAGGGAAAAAAAGACGTTACAGAAACAATAGGGGCCAAGCAGCAACCCCTAATAAATAAAAAACCAACAAAACTAAAACAGTCTGCAGGTGGGAGGGGGGATATCAATATTGCAAGACATTTCGGGAGGCTCAAGGAGGGGAGTAATATTACATTTGAGCATCAAAGTGTAGTCTTGTGGTGGACTCTATAGACATAATTCACCATACTGTGTTATTGACATGTTTTCGTTCCGCGTTATAGGAACGCCGTCTCTTTAAGATCATGTGACTTGTGTGTTGATATGCTGGTCGGCGCGATGTTTGAATTTAAATGAACGACCTGCCGTTGCTTGTTGAGGTGAGAAATTGTCTCTTCACTTCTTTTATCGCAATTTCTACAGTCTATAGACAGAACGTCTTACCCGGGAGACTTTGTCGACGGCGACGCCGTTAAAACAGACGGAAGGGGGGATATTTATACGCAAGACATTGCGGGATGCGGGATCGATCTTGACGTTGTCTTTCAACACGCGCATGTGTGCGTGCTTGTGTGCATGTGTGTGGTGTGTGTGTATGCGGTGTCCTGCCCTGCCTTTGTCTTGAAACGTCTGCGTCAGCACACGCATGTGTGTTCGTGCGCGTGTATGTGTGTGTGTGTGTGTGTGTGTGTGTGTGTGTGTGTGTGTGTGTGTGTGGTGTGTGTGTGTGTGTGTGTGTGTGTGTGTGTGTGTGTGTGTGTGTGTGTGTGTGTGTGTGTGTGATTATGTGTGTTTGTACGCGGTGCATGTATGCTTAGTTCAAGATTGCCAATGTGGGAAAGCAAGTTTGAGAGCTGACAATTTGGACATCAATTGTGAAAAGAAAGTAAGGGTAGATCTGATTTTATTGGTTCACATTTATGTATTCTTTAATCTTAACCAAAGGCCCACCCCTGTTTTGGTTCCTATGTGCTGAAGCGGGAAGGCCAGGCTGATTTGATAGTTCAGACAAAAATGGTGAAAAGAGATGTGAGCCTTACATTATCTTTAGGCCAAAATATTGTTTATTCTCCAATCTTCATCATACAACACCAGCCTTGTGAGACCATCTCGATCTTGTTAGGTGAAATTCTGTTTCACTTGAGATCCATCTGGCCTCTATCCCTTTGAAAGTCTTTTAAAAAAATGACTAAATGTTCATTTCTTGATGAACAAGGAGTGCAGTCTCCCGAATGAAGAAAACAATGCTTGGGCCCCTGGCAATGTACCAACTTTTAAAATTCAAAATAGATGTTAAAAGATACATCAGTTCCGCTGAAGTAATTTGATTCAGCCATCTAAATGAGCTAATTAAGATGACAACACAAAAGTTTAACTAATTACAATATCACATTAGGGACTATTTCAATGTTTTGTTTTTGCGATCAAATTGCCAGGCAAAAGTGTGACATATTTTGTGAAACAATAATATACGTAAAGACACAATACCTTGTACATAAATACTTAGATACAGAGAAGTGTATAGACAAAAATAAGAAAAAGAATAACAGAATTAAAATTGAAAAGACAATAAATAAATATAATAAAAATAATAATTAGAATAAGGACAGCTAGGGAAATTTTCCAATGATTACAAACACCCAGCCAGCACAAACAATAAAAATAATACATCTCTAACATTTAAAAACAAATAGTCAAACACAGAGACACCTTCATCAATTAACAGAAACTTAATGATAAGAGGCGGAGGAAACATGGGAGAGAGACTGATGAACAAAGAGATCACGACAGAGAAAGAGTGTGAGAGAAGAGAGACAGAGAGAGA
>OLKM01001026.1:20000-112500 GCA_900291075.1 Melanogrammus aeglefinus | reverse complement strand
GGTGAGTCTTTTTCGGAAGATGGTGAGAAACTCTGCGGTCCTGAGAACGGCAGGGAGCTCGTTCCACCACTGAGGTGTGAGTGTGTTTGTCTTGCATTGTGTATGCATGTGTGTCTGTGTGTGTGTGTGTGTGTTTCTCTAGCGTTGTGTATGTGTGTTTGTCTGTCTGGCATTGTGTATGTGTGGGTGTGTTAGTGTGTTTCTCTAGCATTGTGTATGTGTGAGTGTTTCTATCTTACATTGTGTATGTATGTGTGTGTGTGTGTGTGTGTTCCTCTAGCGTTGTGTGTGTGAATGTGTCTTTCTAACTCTCTCAGCAGGGGTCCCAAGCAGCCTACGTCGCGAACCCTCGTCACAACTGTGATCAAGAGCTCTGAAGCACAGTCTTCACGGTGACCTGCGGTGACATTTACCATCTCTCTCTCTCACCACCGACCTCTCAGTGCCAGATGTCAGCCTCCTGTGTCACTGTGGTGCCTGACACAGAGTGAAAGCAAAGCCATTAATAAAACTCATCCACTTGTCTCCTACTGTTCCCAAATTACAGACCATATACTGTTTCATTTAGGGTGAAAAACATCAAGCTATTATTCTGAGGATATTGATGATGTTACCAGAAAAAGTATTAAAGTATTACGATATGATACATTTAATTATTAATTATGCAAGTTTCCACACATTTGGACTTCAAAGTGCCTGGTTTTAACTTTTCGCCAGTTTATAATCTGGCGGGGCGCTTTGGTCTTGTTGGAGTGGCTGGATCAGGTTGTTCTGGTGGAATTAACTGCAGGAACCGGTTGTCCTGAGTTAGGTTACAGATGACCTTTTCTCTGCCTCCTAGCTGTGGGACGTAGAGTTGATGATATGGCACTTTATCAAGGACATGTTAACATAGCCGTACAAATACTTCCTGGTAAAATACAAGGGTCATATTATGGTATTTTGCGGTAAATAATTGTTTTGGGATTGGGATATTAGAATATTTTTACATACCTTGATGCAAAACAGCTTTCAGCCTCTGTTAAAAACTGTCTGTTTTCCATCCTGGCGCTTTAAGGACCCCCTACCGAGTAGCCATGTCTGCTGTGATTGGTCTGATTGATTGCCTGATCTGTTGTGATTGGTCAAGCGCTTTGCGCGGATGTCTGCAATCTCAGGCCCCTGAGTCCCAAGCAGCTGTAAACACTGCGGGTATAAATGGATTCAGTGGATACCAGGGTTAGGAGGTTTCAGTGGGACGTGGAGCTATCTTAGATTTCACACATAACTTTCTCACGGCCAATTCTTTCACTGTAAAATTTATGGGAACAACCGTGCATTAGTTGAATGCGTATCTTATAACTTTCTGTGTGCACTTGTGGAAACTGCGACAGAATGCGCAGCAAAGTGGAAAACTTTTGCTGTCAGGAAACGGACAGAATTAGACTAACTGCTTCTTTTGGGAGAAACACTGCCTCCGTCTCCAGCTTGGTTTCTGAATCCCTTAGCTACATTATTATTATCATTATCCTTTGCCTTAGAAATGCATGCTAATCTTGTCCATTATATTTAAAATACATGTTTGTTTTCATGTTATTTGCTTCATTATAAAACACTTTGTTGTTGCACATTATTTTTCTAATTAGGTTGTCAGACGAATAAAGAAGATTCTAGTTCCCCCTAACTGCATGATGCACTAACCAGGCCTAGAGCCTAACTGCATGGTGCGCCCCTAGACATCTTATAGCATAGACGCAGTATCGAACGCTACCGCCTACTGGCGCTGATGAGACGCGGGGCCTCCATCTTGGAGTGGTATTCCGCTCCACTCAGTGTAATCCGTTTGGCTGGAGCAATGAACTGTCAGCGCATTTAATTAATCATACCTCGCTGAACACCACAGATTTTCATGCATTTTTTTGCCATACGTGTAGCTATGATAAAGGACACATGGTTTGGCGTGTTTTATTATTCATAGTTGGCTTAACACTAATAGAATATTCTGATATGCTTTAAGTGACCAGACATCCGAGATCAAAACTGGGAACATAATCCCAGAGAAAGGGAAAAAAAACTGTCGGCTATTTTTAAATTGAAGGAACAATATGACATACAGTATATGCATAAACAATGTATGAATACATTGGATATGTATATATCTTAGGGACCTTATAGACTTCATCTCTGACTGTGGCTGCAGCAGCAGTTTATTCTGTCTTCACACTTTGTATTGATATTTTGTAATTACTATTACCATTCTTTCCTTAAATGATTATGTTTACAGTGATTGTTTTATATGTTTGTCTCTTTAGAAAAAAGCATCTGCCAAATATTTAAACATATATAAACACAATTTTTTATATCAGCTAAAACCACCAATCTGTTTCACTGGATTCAGAATAAAACCAAATTCTGTATTACCCAACAATGTGTTAGTATTTAAATATTGTTACTTAAATGACTTATTCATGGTTACAATTATATTGTTTTGTCTTATACTTTGCCTAAAATGAGAATGCATCAATGCAAATCTGCTGATGGAAGATAAATAGATAAATATAAATATACAGGACAATGATCAGACCAGAACTAGTGAAATTTAAAAGACAATAAAAAGCAGCCAGGGTTAGGGGTAAAACCCCTGAAAGAGGACTATTTTGCAAAGCTTCTTTCTTGTGCTTCGAGGCGAGGCGAGTTTGGCAATGTGGTGCAGCCTTAACTTATGAAACACAACAATGAGAGCAAGTCCGAATGGTGGTTGTCGATGCCAAACTGTGTCTCCTCAATGTGTTCCCCAAGCAGAAATATATCCTCTGTTTCAATCTCCCCTCGGAGGATGTGTAGGACTGTTGACACCTTAGGAGCTTGAGCTTGCATTGTTGAAGCTTGGCGGATCACCCTCTCTGCAGCTCTCACCTTATAATAATAATAATAATAATAATAATAATAATAATCTAGGTCAGTGCTTATGGAAAATATTTTAACAAGTATTAGTTCATAGCCGGGTGAACACATAGCCTAGTTCAACAGTAATCCCAAGATTACCACATTCCAGGTGGCAGGTGTGGCAGGGCCTTTTCCTGTTTATCACACATTTTGTCCCACACATTTCACGAAGGTAGGCTACACAAAAATGTTAGTTAACATATACTAGCCCCCCTTAGGGTGACCAGATCCCAATTCACCAGTGGGCCAAAGACTTTTGTGCAGGAAAATGCGGGACAAAGTGGGTAGGCCCGGTTTTACGTGAAATTACGCTCTAGGCGACACCTCCGAACGGTGGGGAGGGGTGGGGGGAGTGCGACCTGGGACCTTCAGTGGGGGTTTGAAGGCTAGTTAGTTCGGCTGCTGTACGCAGATAAGGATCTGCGTTTGAATCTTGTTTGGGTTTTAGCAGGAACGTATGCATGGACTGGGAAGCCTCCTTTTGAGCAACCCGTTGTTTGTCACTCACATTATCTGTGTCTTCTCTGTACGTCGAATTCACCTCCGTGTGAAATGGAAAATTGACTTATGCAAACGTCACATAACAATTTACAAGACTCCCCTTGCACTGGTTTCACCCAGGCATAAATGGTTTCTCACTCTTTGTTGTAGCTGCATTTCCTTTTAGTCGTACGGGTCGCGCTCTCCTCCATATCTCCTGCCGTTCTGACCTGATTGCTTCTTGTTGGTGCGCGTGCCCTTAACCGGCGTCCGCGTCCCAGTTTGATTGACATGATCAAACAGCCCGCCCCTCCCCCTGATGACAGCACTCACTGCTGTCTCCGCACACAGCTATTTGATGAATGGCAGATTATAAAACACGCATTTCCAAAAAAAAGAAAAATCGAGTCTGACTGTCAATAACAATGCGGGACAACGTCTCAATTTGCGCGACGTGTACAAAGTCATGGCAATGCGGGAATGTCCCGCACAAAGCGGGACATCTGGTCACCCTAGCCCCCCTACACAATCTGGACTGTGGTCCTAACTTTTATCCCTATTGGCTTTTACAATCTTTATCATCATCATTATGTATTCAAGTATTATTTAATTTCATTGACAAGCAATTATATTATGGTCATGCTCTTGTTTATTAGCCTAGCTGGCTACGATTTCAGTAGTACTATCGAAGACAAAAATACTGGTAATATTCCTTTCACAAAATACAACCAATAGTACGGTAATGTTAAATCTTACTTGTGAAAAGTAATCCCCCGATTCCTATTGTGGATGGTCCGCTGATTTGAGCAGGAATACGCTGAACAACAGCCCGGCATTCTGTTTCTGCTGTAGACGCCACCTGTTGCTGCTCCCAGTTGACCATTCCAAGATGGCGGCCGTATTTCTCGCGTCCCAGCAGCCAATGTTGCGTCTATGCTATAAGATCTTTATGGGTGCGCCAACCAGGTCTAGAGCCTAACTGCATGGTGCACCAACCAGGCCTCGAGCCTAACTGCATGGTGCACCAACCAGGCCTAGAGCCTAACTGCATGGTGCACCAACCGGGCCTAGAGCCTAATTGCTTGAATTTCGAATAGCATGCAGAACATAAACAACATACTTTGACTATGGATCTTACATTTTATGTCAGAACCGTAATGTGACACTATAATACACTACATAACTCATGAAGGAATTAGAAATTAATGATTTCCTCAAGGTACATTTTGTGCAAATGTGCAAATAATACAGAAGCATCCTTTTATGTACACAGCAAGGATGGTTTTCATCTGGATTGGTAATATACTCTCTCCATACAGATGCTACAGATATCTGTCCTATCACAGGTTTGTCAGGTGGTGGTACTTGGGACAGGATGTCAGGACGGTCATCCAGTCTTGTTTTGTGCTCAGGATATGCCAGGCGTTTCCTGATCTAGATGGACATTATGCAGGTTTCCGGCCACCCCTTGACTGAAGTGAGAGACATGGCAGGCAACAACTTCCTCCTTTGGGGGTCCCTCATACTGGGATGACAGGTTGGCTCAGCAGGGCATCGACAACAATGCATTTTATCAATTTGTGTTTCAGTGGGGCCTGCCCGTAATTCCGACACCTCATTGTTCCGACGTCTCAATGGTCCGAAATATTTCTCATTAGATTGACATGCCACTATGCCGACGGTTTAATGTCACGAAAATGGAACCCATTGGTCCGAAGGGGCGTTTGTCCGACTTTTAAAAAAGGAGGCGCATTAAGCCCACGGTTCAATATGCCGAATAGGCCTACATATAAAGAGTTATATACCCCTCTCTCTCTCTCTCTCTCTCTCTCTCTCTCTCTCTCTCTCTCTCTCTCTCTCTCTTCTCTCTCTTCTCTCTCTCTCTCTCTCCTCTCTCTCTCTCTCTCTCTCTCTCTCTCTCTCTCTCTCTCTCTCTCTCTCTCTCTCTCTCTCTCTCTCTTCAAAATACAACCTAGGCCTACATATCACGTTCACGATGAATATTGGAGAGCAAAGTGACGCTTTACTTCATATCGACACCGTGTTTCAGCACCATGGACAGAGCGCGGAGGTCTAATTCTCAACACGGGCACAAACACACACACACACAAACCCACACACACACGCACACACACACAAACACACACACACACACGCACGCACGCACGCACGCACGCACGCACGCACGCACGCACGCACACACACACACACACACACACACACACACACACACACACACACACGCACACACACACACACAGACACACACACACACTTCACATACTTCACATAGTAGACGGTATGAGGTATAAGTTTGACTAAATCAATACCAGCGAAATTATTTAGGCTAAACGCCTACTGCAAACACAGTAAACAACACATAGCCTAGGCTACAGGCCCACACACAGCTACTAAATATAAAAAATGTTTTTCACCCATTTGACTTCTTTACGGGGAAAGTATTATTCATTGTATAACGTGCGCTTCATACATTCACCTCTTGTGGCAGTTCAAGCCCACAGCAACAGTCTGGCTTGGTGAAACTTAGCCTACATCGTCTTTTATTTTTGGTTTCATAATCACACGTCTGTTTCGTTATCCGTTTGGTTGGCTTGGTCTCTCTGCGTTTCGTGACCCCAGTTATATGCTACTTTATGAGGAAGGCCGGGGCGAGACGCGCGACGGCAAATGCAACATTCAACCGCTCATCGGAAAACTCGGTGGAACCGATGGCCAGAAAAGTTAGAGTTGTTGCATCCAAAAAAAACACAAGAATTAACCTTTTTGGCAACTCAAACCTACTCAACTACAACGATAACGACAAGCTCTTTTCTCTCTTACCAACACTCCGACCAACCCACACTGGGAACAGGTGCAGCAGAGCCAATGTTTGCCTGTCATTACGTCATGGGCGCGTTCTCGAGGAAAGGGGCGGTTTTTGGGAGCCTAGCTTAGAGAATAGGTACACTTTCTTCCGTGAGTGTTGTAAAACGTATTCCTGAGTATTTATTTTAAAATTGATATTTTCATACAAGATTCTATATGAATCAAGTTAACTGTAAGTTATACAATCAACTTGAAAGTTGCTCTTTAACAGTTCATGAATGTCAAAGCCTGACTGATTTCTCAAACGGAAATTTACATTTAAGATTTTCCGTAGCATAACTGGAGTCACGGAACTCCGAGAGACCAACCCAACCAAACAGATAACACAGACTAATAGTTTCCGCGTAACGAAGTCAAATGGTGAGTGAAAAGCAAATCCAATTTTATATTTAGTAGTTGTGTGTGGGCCTATATGTGCTGTTTACTGTGTTTGCAGTGGGCTTTTAGCCTAAATAATTTCGCTGGCATTGATTTAGTCAAACGTGTGTGTGCGTGTGTGTGTGTGTGCCCGTGTTGAGAATTAGACCTCTCGCTCTCTCGAAATGAAGCAAATATTCATCGTGAACGTGATATGTAGGCCTTGGTATATGTAGGCCCATTCGGCATATTGAACCGTCGGCCTAATGCGCCTCTTGTTTGACTTATCGGACAAACGGCCCTACGGAATAATGGGTTCCGTTTTCGTAACATTGAGCCGTCGGCATAGTGGCATGTCAATCTAATGGGAAATATTTCGGACCATTGAGACGTCGGAACAATGAGGCGTCGTAATTACGGCATGGCACCGTTTCAGTACTTTATTTCAACAGAGGCCTGTTGGGAATAAAACATGCTTACAACGTTATTTGGTGATTGTTTAGAATTTCTCTTGTATTGAAAATGTGGCATGACGATGTACAAGTCCTAATAACATTACACTAACATTTAAAGCTTGAATAATCATGAACACAAGTCAACACAATAACTTTAGGTAGCGAGTAAAGCTGAGGTAAAACGTTACGTTGACGTTGATAAACCAAAACATTATAACACAATAACAGGAGCTAGAAACTGAGTGCTAGAGCACTAATCTTTTGTACAGCTACGATCAACTGTTGAACACTGGTTAGTAGCTAGCTTACATGTTTGGTGATTTAAACAGAAAATCTTTCAACGCACAGTGGCTGGTTCTCAGTGATATGAAACCTGGTTCTCAGTGATATGAAACCCGGTTCTCAGTCATATTATGCCCGGCTCTCAGTCATATTATGCCCGGCTCTCAGCCATATGAAGCCCGGTCCTCAGTCATGCCCGGATCTACGTCATATGGTTCTCAGTCATTTGAAGCGGACACAATGCAAAGCTGGGGCCGTAATGTGGAGGATGATTGTTAGAATCTAAACTGTCACCCATTCTTCATGTCATCTTCTTTGAAAAGTCGATGCAAAGGGAATTTGCTCTCGCACAGAGAACAGCGTCTTCTCGACATGGCGATACAGAGCCGGACTCCAGCAGCCAACGCTGTAAACAGATTTGTTTGAGGGCGTGGCTAAGAAGCAGGAAGGCGGGACTTCCGCACTTGCCTGACAGTTTGATGTCAGATTGTAGCGACAGTAAATGCTGGCTGGCAATGAGGTGTTTCAGACAGGGAATGTTGCCATGGGGATTTTGCTTGCATGGTTTTCTGGGTTGACTGTGAAACTTAAAACAAATTCCAAGTGTTGCAAAACAATGTTATTCAGTACCTATACCTTCGGTGCCTAGAGCGAATAATGCAGGGCAAAAATCTTTCTTTTACACTGGCAATATGGCATGGAATAGTTTGTCAAGCAGATTTTTTGGAAAAAGGTGGATACTGGTGAATTGGATAGTTTTTACAGCGGTTTTGTTTCTCATATATTTGTGTTTCATGTGATGTCTTCTTCCCCCTGCTAATTACTGTATGTATTTTTTTAGTCTGCGTTTGTCTGATTCTTGTCTATTTGTAACTTGTGTATAACACCATGGACCTTGCTGGGATTACCAACATTTTACTTTAGCATGTCATCATTTGGATAACTGTTTTAGCATCTTGATCCAGAAGTGAATGAAATCCAAAATCAAAAATGAGGAGTGTTTTCGGCATGCACGGGTAACTTTTAGATATTTTAAGAGTTTGATTTTTTTTTTGCTGAGCAGACCTTAAACATGGATAAAAACGGTATACAATACTAAAGCAAATGGAAAAACAGAAAGGCATAATATGACCCTTTAATACGACCAGATAGAGGACTTTTGGCTGATCCTCTTTGTTTTTATACTACGCTAAATCTCTGCAAATGGGCTTAGTTGCTCAACAGGGGTCTGAGTTGAATGGGATAATAATGTTATTAAACAAGAAATGAAGAATATTTGGTCTAATTTCATTTTGTCCATTTTATAGTTGAGTTTATGGAGTTAATCAGTCAAATATAAAACCAGGCACCTCAGTCATTCATTTAGTCTGACCAAGACATTAAAGTTTACAACCCAGCTATCAGTCAATAAACAGGGAGTCATTGACTTATTTCAGAGAGTACAGCTGCTCTGGTGTGGCACAGTCATTCAATGACCTAGACTGCCAGACTCTGAAGCCAAACTAGACGACAATCCAGTTTAGTGTCAGTCCAATATTCAAGCTAGCCACACAGCAAGATTAAACAACGACTATAAACCTTGTATCTAGTGTGTGTGTGTGTGTGTGTGTGTGTGTGTGTGTGTGTGTGTGTGTGTGTGTGTGTGTGTGTGTGTGTGTGTGTGTGTGTGTGTGTGTGTGTGTGTGTGTGTGTGTGTGTGTGTGTGTGTGTGTGTGTGTGTGTGTGTGTGTATGTGTGAAAGAGAGAAATAGAGGAAGAGAGAATGCCCTGAGATCAACCATCAGGTCCATCCTACCTGAAGGACCTGATCATTCTTTATGGTCCTTCTCGGTCCCTCCGGTCTTCGGGAGCTGGCCTTCTTTCACTGCCAAAGGTTAAAAAGACAGCGGCTGGACAGAGAGCGTTTGCCTATCGAGCCCCCTTCCTATGGAATAGGCTGCCACCAGTGATCAGGGAAGCTGACTCTATGGAGCTATTCATTTACATTTAGGGAAATAAGCAGACGCTTTTATCCAAATCGACTTACATCAGTTAATACACACATTGACGCACAGACGGCAGAGTCAACCATGCAAGGCGACAGCCAGCTCGTCGGGAGCAGTTAGGGTTAAGTGTCTTGCTCAGGGACACATCAACACTCGGCTAGGAGGAGCTGGGGATCAAACTCGCAACCTATCAGTTACAAGACAACTGCTCTACCTCCTGAGCTAAGCAGACCCCACCATTCAAAGGTAAGCTCAAAACGCACCTCTACAATCTTGAATTTGGAACATAGGAGTGTGAAAACGACAGATGTGAAGTGAAGACTGCTGTTTGCTTGTGCTTTTGTTATTACAGTATACATTTCCACGATGTACTTTTCCGTTCTTATTCACCATTCTGTCTGTTCTAGCGTATTGCGGTGACTGGACTGGATGCCTGGACTCTCCTCATAGTTAACCGGCCAGAACCCCAGCACCATTTTAATGTGATGTGCATGTATTTACCTGTATGTCAATTATGGCACCCATTGCACTCCTGACCATCCCTGGAAGAAGGGATCCCCTGCTATGCGTTTCTTCTCAAGATTTCTTCCTTGCTAATTTCAAGGGAGTTTATTTCTTCTTTTTTATATTATCCCTTTGGTTCTTTATATCAAGCATTCATGAACTTTCCGTTTAGCTAAGCAGTTCAGCGGCACCATCTTTCAATCACCAAGCACCAATTACATTGTTGTAAACCATATTTCTTTATTAAAGTTTAAGAAACTCCAAGCAGCATATTCATAAATAAAATAATAGTCTCCCTTAGATGTACTGTTACAGACTATATGCTATGGCAGATTATTTTCATTTTCCCTTTCCCGTAGGGGGAAGAGGGGGTGAAAGGGGGAAAACAGTGTAATGATTCAACTTCGGGTTCAACTCTAACACTTTGAATTCCCTAAGTTCAACAGCTACAAGAGATGTCTCGCACACATACGATTTTCGAAGCTCGTAAACAAAAAAAATCCCTCAAAACAATAACAAACAAATCTATTTCTCAATCTTAGCCAATCAGCGCTTCAGTTTGAGGAGCACAAAACCCTGGACCTCGAGATTAGCTTCGGTATAAGACCTGAAATGTTACAAAATGAGTTAAGGATTGGTTTACAGATTAAGAAAAGTTTTATCTGACTAGCGATTGGCCGCATTCAAATTGTGCGTTTTGTACAGATGTAATATTTTACAAGTGTTGGATGATAGCTGTGTTTAAGGTTGAGACAGGTCTGATCTTTACAGCGCTGAATTACAAAAACAAAAAGGGGAGAAAACTGCTTTGAAGTGGACGCAGTTTGACTGGTAAGCATCATGACTGAGAATGTGTATCGGTCATTTCTGCCTTATTTGTCCACCAAATAAAACACAATATTTGCTTAAAAAATAATGCAACATAAGCGCAGAGGAGTACTACAGTAGGGGTAAGTAAATTAGTGACTTCCCACATAGTTTGGACGAATACAACGATGACCGAAATGAAGCAGAAGGCTGCTTGACACAAAAACATATACATATAATAACATATACAAACATATACTATATAGTCTATAGTATACAGTATATATATAGTATAGTATATAGTAAATATGATGAATGGAATTTTAAAATACAATTTAGTTATAAATGCAGAAACCTGATTTTGTTAATTCCAGATACCAAAATCCATCCAGTCTGTCCAGGGTCGTATTGCCTCAATAATATTTCATTACTATAAAAATACTGCCTGTTTGAACATAAACAAACAAATTATCCTAGATTGTTACAGACGCTGCCATTAATCATTGTAGTACTTCTAAAGGGCAACAATTCATGAAGGGGAGAATTTAAACAAATACTTCATAGCCAGCTTGCTTTATAGCCAGGACACCACGTAGCAATTCAAATCGAAGAAAGAAATGATGATCATGAAGAAATATCTAGAAACCCTTAAAGGTCTTAACTGCATTGCTAATCGTGCTCATGAAAAGCACAAAAAAAAGTAGATTCTGTTATCATTTCATTCAAGGTTTCAGGAAAAAGAAAGGATAGGACAGCAATATTGAATAAGATAATTTTGCTAGCATACTCTCATGGACTATAGCATGGCCGAGGGATGCCAGCTGCAAGGCAGTCATCTAAGATTTGGAGAGCAGCCATCTTTCATCTCCATAGGTGATTACTGCCCTCATTAGCAGTAAGAGCCTGCTATATTAGTCACTATTTCTGTCTTTCTCTCTGTGAAAATAGTTTTGCTGCGTGCCTTGTTAAGAGACACACCTTTACATCCTTGAGTTAGAGAAAAAAAATCATAAGATTAGATGTTCTGCTCCCTGCTACTTCTACTACCTTCTGCATTCAGAGGAATTTAACAGATAACATCACTACTTGGCATGCCTATCTTCTTTTAATGGTCTTGTAGAAGCAATAACAACTACGTTTTTAGGTTTCTACGTCCCATTTGTTAATTTCTATATTGTTTCATTATCATCTTTAGTCCAGTTAGGAGTACTGCATTTCCCCGGTGGTCATATTTGGTCACAATCCCACCTTTACAAGCCTGTGAGTCTTTTCCAATTTCTTTAATTCTTTCGTTTGCCAAAACATTTCCCTCACTCTTTCACGCCTCTCGATTGCTCCATACTCGTTATGTTAGGGTACAGAAATAATCTATTTAAACATATACGACTGGGATCCAGCAGAGAGACCTGGGGCTCGAGGACACATCAAGAAAAATAGTTTTCAGCTTTAGCTTAAATATAGCAAATTGAAAAAAACAAACCAAATGATGAGTTTACATTTTAGTATATTTGCATTGCAAAGAAAACCAAAAAAAAAGCTTCTTTTTTTTTAAAGAATGAAATGAAAGAATTAGAATTCACAGAAAAAAACAAAAACTGACCTACAACCTTTTTTTTTTTTTAGCTTAATACAGTGTGACAGGGAAAAGATAGAGACATTGGTACCAGGGGTGCAGTGGGAATCGATTAGCGACTTGTTGAGAGACATCGTTTCTGATTTCGGCACTTAGAAAAACAATCACCATGAATTCCGCGTCATTATTTAATATTGAACAAAATTTACAAAGCCATTCAAACAGTCATCATTTTTAATCAATTTCTATGTAGTTTTTTCGCCTTTTTTTTTAAATCATCTGGTGTTTTTGTCGTTTTTTTTATAACTCCAAAAATCGAGAATATTCAAAATACACTTTTAACTTCACTTCGTTCTGTCAGTATTTACAAATATATACAGGAAAAAAGGTACAGCCACAGCCTGTATCCCACCCCCCTCCCCCAACACCAGAGCAACAGTGGTAGTGCTCAATGAGTCATAAAAATCTTAGAATATTGTACACTTTTTCATCATTTTTCCTTTACTACACCCTCACTGCACCCCCCCCCCCCCACCCCACAAACACATTCTCCGACCCCCCATCCAACCAACATTAATGGAGGTCTACTAAGCCCTACATAGACCCCGACCTGAACCACACCGAACGCCGTACCCCTTCCTAATATATAAAGAAGGGATGTGGGCGGGGTCAGTAATTGACCCCGCCCCTTTCCTTTCTCCTGTAATATGGACATGATGTGGTCAATCTCCCCCTCCTCCTATCATATGGATGTGCTGCGGGCGGGGTCAACCCCCCCCCCCACCCTTTCTCATATGGAGGTGCTGTG
Source organism: Melanogrammus aeglefinus (assembly GCA_900291075.1). Lineage (NCBI taxonomy): Eukaryota > Metazoa > Chordata > Actinopteri > Gadiformes > Gadidae > Melanogrammus > Melanogrammus aeglefinus. Next base: position 99,438 of record OLKM01001026.1, on the reverse strand, counting down.
GGCGGGGTCAATGGCTTCGGGTATGGGTCCTCCGGAGACTCCCTGGTAGGACATTGGCATGGGATTCTTGCCGGGGCTCTGGCGGAACAACCCCCCGTTGGGCGCCCTGTGTTTGCACTGCATGGTGCCGCTGATGGATGTGCTGCTGAGAGGGTGATGGGTGGGCGGCCCCAGCGTGGAGCTGCCAGGGAGCAGCGCCTGGGAGTGGCCCACTGTCCGGCCCAGCGTTCCCCCCCCATGGTGAGGGCGAGGGAGGCTGTGGGGCAGCGACAGCGACGCAGGCAGCTGAGGGCCCCCCTCCCCCCCGGGGAGGTAGGTGGTCACAGAGAGGCCCGAGGACGGATAGTCCCGCATGGACTCCCTCCCTCCCACCCTCAGCGAGGAGCAGGCCGGGCCGGGCTGCATGCTGCCGATGTCCAACGCAGAGATCTCGATAGAGTGGCCGGGGATCTGCTTGTGGGCAAGGTCCTCGTCCAAAAGACTGTTCATACGACGGTGCACCTGTTCCAGGTTCACCTCCTTGTCCTACAAGAGGAGGAGGAGGAGGAAGGAGTTGTGGTGGTACAGAGAGAGAGAGAGAGAGGGGGAAGGGATGGCAGGGGGGTGGTAGGGATAGGAGGTGTGGAGGGAGAGAAGGAGGGACACAGAGGCTGAGATTGGCGTGAGGCCGTATTCTCAGATTGTCTCAGCTCTTTCGCATCCTTAACTTTTGTACCCCCCCCCCCCCTCCTCTTTTCTAATGCTTATGTGTTGATGAAGATGTTGTGTGGACCCTTTTTTCCCACAACTTTCAGTATACTCTTTGATTAAGGGCTTCAGTCATGCTTGTCATTGGTTTGGTTGCAAAAAATGCAACATCCTTTGAGGGGACTCAAATGATTTAGAAAGACAGGCTTTATGCGCTCATTGAAATCAAACTTGGTCGGCGACCAGAAGAGGCAGGCTCAAATCACAAGTCCACTAATTACTTTGGGACTTTAGGAAAATAATTATTAACCTGAAAACGGCCGCCTAGTGCAGGGCTTGGGTAAAATGAAGCACGGACATTAAAAATGCAATCAACCTTAAAACATAATTTGGAGATTAAGATTGAGTGTTGTCGGCTGAAGTGTAAGGTCACCATGCCAACGTTTTATTATTAGATTGGGTTGGTTAGTGTTGTGCGTACATTGACCCTCAGCTAGCATGGCGAAGAGCTGGACCGACATCCGATCATGACAATATTGTCCCAAGCGTGCACTGACATTTTGGTTTACTCCATGAACATAAGACACGCTCAACATGTCTAATGTATCTAATTAAACATAAAACATAAAATGAACGGACATGTAATTTGCGTCATCGGGTCTCAAGTCAAGTCACAAGTATTTACCTTCCAAGTCTACTATGAGTATCAAGCCCAATCTTTTATCTGCAAGTTGCTAGCCCTCTAAACAATGGCCTTGGTGGGTTTCAGTGACACAAGTACTCGAGTTAACATCTCTGAGAAGTGGGCTGGATATTTTTAGAAAAGGCAATTATCGGAGTGTGTATAGTGTTTGTATTTCAATGTAAATTCTTCCATTATAAATCCTTTTTTTTTTTATCTCCATTAATCCAGGATAGACTTAGCCCTCTGCGCTGCATTGACCTCGAAGCGGGCAACGATGTAATGAAAACCACAAGCATGCTGACCAAGCATTGCTATATGCCTGTGCGGTCACACACACACACACACACACACACACACACACACACACACACACACACACACACACACACACACACACACACACACACACACACACACACACACACACACACACACACACACACACACACACACACACACACACACGTATTAGGCTTTAATAGACAACAGAGAGGTTCCTTGTGGAACTCCAACTTCAAAACATGAAGCAATCGGAAGCAGATGACGAAGGGGGGGGATTTTCCAAGCCTGGGAACATGACTTGCATAGCAAGTGGCGACACAAGGAAGGAGGCTCAGTGCATAGAAGCTCTGTGAACCCCCCTCAATGACACTGCTGATGCTCCTTTTGTATGCAGCTACAATGCATTATGCGATCTGTGTTGGTTAGCAAGTAGAGGAGGTAGATAGATAAGAATATTATTATCCTGTTTTGATTAAATGTGTGCTTACAACAAAATGCTTAAAAAGCGTGTAGTCTGGCTGGGCTCTGACATTGCCTCTTTCAAGTTAGGAAAAAATGATAGGCGTGATCCTAATAATGTTGAGATAGCTACGAGTTCTAGAAATTCAGTTGGCACATGTCTACCAAATAATTAATATTCAATCATAATAATCACTCAATCAATCCATCAATTTCGCCCAAAATACATTGGAAATAGGTTGAGGCAGTAGTGGCTAGGAATGCTAAAGATCCTCTAGCTTAACACATGTTATTGACGTATTACTTTGTCTGAGAATAAAATCGAGTCAGTCGCGGCAAGTCTAGATGGCTTACAATCTAGCTAAATATATTGATCTAGCTACGATACGCTAATGCAATATATAATCTTTTTTTTTTTTGCTAGTTCACGTCAGAAAACTTGGTTTGAACTGTGGAACACATTAAATAGATATGAGGGAAAATGTGACACGTTACAATCCAATTCCTCCCACTCTGCCGCCATCTTCATATTATTCCAATAAAATTTTTCTTTTTTAAACATGCACACAAAACTAAATGCAATCTGTTTCCTTTAATGACTTCATTTAAGTAGCTTCATCTAAACAAATAAATGGTTTTGATCAAAAGTGTAGAGGCTTGAAAGAAATGTAAATCAACCAAGTTGACAATATTATGGCAGATTTTCAAATCAATCCTTCTGCAATGTTCATATCATCCATATTCTAAAGCAAACTATTCAGAATTGAAATAGCACTTAACCTACGATAACAAACATCTCTGATTGATTGGTAAATTCTCATTTTATGTAGTATTGGGGGACACTACATATAAAATAAGTGTACAGACATACACTACTTAACCATTATCCTAGAGATCTCTTCAAGAGGAAACGTATAGTTCTGGTATATACACACAGAAAATGTTTTTTAATTTCATGTTTGTATTTATTTATTTTATTTATATAAACAATGCCAGCATGTAAAAGTATCATTTGTAGTCATATATAAGATAATATTAAAGATACATACTAGAATATTTTATATTATGTAGAAATTAAAAGGCAATTGTTAAATCAACTGTGCTTTTGACCATGTATAGATATATATATATATAACAATATATATCTATAAGTGAGGTATGCGCTTGTGCCATGCATTAAAACGGTGGAACTATAGATTTAAAGGATAGTGGTTCATGGGATATGTAAGATTAGTAGATGGCTGGGGAGTTTTCCCTTAAGAGCTTGCTTGGAGCATCATTAACTACCAAGGCAAGGTGTACAATAATACATACAGATATTCATAATAGGTACCAAAATGTCTCTTGATATGGAGACATTGAAATCATGACTCCACTTATTTATACTTCTGGCAAATAAAGCAACTCATGAAGTTACTTATGTGGGGCAACCTTGTTCTTTCTCTCATAAAAGAATACATAAAGTTAACACACTTAGAACACAAACATATTGGATCAAAAGTGTCTACAGACGGGTCTATTCTGACCTGTATCAATAGCTTCTGCTTCATCCCAGCCTCTCTCTCTCTCTGTCCAAATGTCTCTCCTTCCCTCCGATGAAGCAGTTGTAATGTCATTATATGTCAATGGACCAGAAACCCTTGCCAGTCTGTAATCCTTAGCAACCTGCACGAAATCACAGACAGTCAAGTGTAAATAATGCGTCAAATAAAAGGATAGGACAAGATAGGGAGAGGAAATAGAGAAAGAGGTCAAATGGGTGTCCAGATTGACATATAATTTGAAGAGGTGACAGTTGCAATACTACTAGGGATTGTGGTCCGGGGTGTATTGTGAGAGACAGGCATTATTACAAGAGTGATAGACCCCGTGCATGTTAGACTATGCTGTTTGCTCACACTGTAGTTTAGGGATCCAAGTCAAGCCTTTTTTCTGTTTTATTGAATGTGATGAAGCGATAAAGCCTTTACTTCCTACTCTAAATGGTCTGTGCCCCTGGACCTGAAGATAGAGTTGATAACTGCAGCGGGAAACTGACACTTTTATGTTGTAGTCGATAACAACTACACAATTTCGGTCTTATGTTAGTAATAGACACTATCTAGGGACTAGATAGTGTCTATTACTAACAACTACACAATTTCGGTCTTATGTTAGTAATAGACACTATCTAGGGACTAGATAGTGTCTATTACTAACAACTACACAATTTCGGTCTTATGCTAGTAATAGACAGTATCTAGGGACTAAAGCTGTAGGGTATTTTTCAAATGGGAAGCCAAAATTAATTTTCATTTATTTTTGTTGTTGTATCTAATTGCCATTCGTGATAATGAACTCTGACAAGAAATTAAATTAAAGTATGACCCTTTCAATTAATTCCTGAGGATAAGATGATAACAAGTAGCATTAGAAGCTCTGGTGGTAGGGTGGAGGGCTAGGACACAGTGTTGTTGAAATAAAATACACTGAGAAAGATATTCAAGAAAAATAAAACCGGTCTTGCAAAGAAATATTGCATCTTCAGGTTTTTAGGTAACATTTACTTAATGAAATGCGAGAGGTAGTGGTCGGCTATTGGTTTTGTTAGAAGATGTTGTCAGATTTTAATGGATTACTGTAGTCAGGTACATTTTCTCGGAGGGCAATGCGGTCACAAACAGAGAACCACAGACACAAGGGATTTATACCTTCTAATAAAAAGATCAATATTATTAAAATGCTTATTTTTAAAGGGTTGACCCAGGCCAGAGTTTCTTGTTTTTTGTCTTAACGTAAGGCAACCACCAACAAAACGATCACCACTGTTAAGAGGGGTTGTCAATTAACAATGCTATTCTTTCCTCTCCCTCAAGATAATTTGAATCTTCTCGGGGATCCCTTCTGCTCAGGAAATTACCCAAAGCCTCACTGCAGAAAACACCAAAATATATACACCAAAATACCCATTGCAATAGTTTGATTCTGTGGGCTTGATGACACTTGGTGCTTTTTTATTTAGCAAGAAGCCTGAGATGGGTTCCCTGCAATTCATGCGGGGACATGTAGGGTGGACAAACTGACACCGTTGGCTGATTTGAATTCAGTTTCTTCTGAGCCAATAGAAATATCAAGCTAATGAGGATGAGGATTGAGGTAAATAAAAGTGAAAAACTGCATAAAAAACATCAATCTTAAAAGTTAATTAATTGCGTTGGGTGGAATATTAAGGGCAGTGGTTTCGATGGTTGATGCTTTAATGTATTTTTCGAGCAAACAACCGATGCAATATAAAGTATTATGAATGGGTATGGGTGAGCATGGAGAATAAAATAATGAACACAAAAAAACGATAATTAAGAGACCAAATTTGATTTCAATCTCTGGCCGGTAGGGTGATTAATCTCACCAAAGCTATCCCATCTATCCCCCAGTTTGGCCCTCCAACCCTCCTCTGAGCTCCTGACCCCCCTGCACCCTGTCCTAAAGCTGGGTGTACTGAAGCTCTACTAAGTCGGGGCTCGCATCTGTGGCTGGATCCTTAAAGTAGAGTGTGGCAGTGTCCTCCCCCCGCTGGCCTGTCCGACGGACCCTGTGCTCGGTCACCTCTTTGGGCTGCTCCCGGTGGCACCGGTTGCCGTTCCACCACGTCTCCATGCCCGCCACAAGGCAGGCCAGCAGCAGGCCAGCGGCCAGGATGCAGAAGACGCCGGCGAAGCTGTGCAGCTTGAGGGACCGGCCGTCGGGCTGGGCGCTGGCGTGGCGGTTCAGGTCGCAGCGACCCATGCGCGGCCACCACTTCTGCTTCAGGATGTCCAAGTCTCCCTTCTCCTGGAGCTCCAGGATCCTGGAGGAGGAGAGGGGGACGGGAGAGGGATGGAAGGGTGGGGAGAGGGAGAGGGGGTCAGAGGGCAGAGACGCCAAATGCTCCTACTACGCATCCACCTAGTGCGGTTTGAGTGAGGATGAAAAGACTGGAAGCATTCCATCACTATTGGAGGTCACACAAACTAATGGTCTTGCAGCAAGTGCTTACTAACTGCATGGCAAAGTAAAAAAAAAACTGCTTTACATTTCATGTCATTCAGCAGAAACATTTCTCCAAAATAACTTTTAAATCAAAGACTGGACATTTTGGCAGGAAGTCAACATTAGAGTAAAGGCTAAACAGTTGAGAGATCATTATTGTTATTTTCTAAAAACATGAATGCAAGTAATGTTCGAGAAAGTACGACTTAATAAAAAAAGAAAAAACATAACCTTGTTCTTGACGGTATAATAAATGATATGAATAGCTATACTAATGGGTTGCGAATTTGGTTTTGATGAGTTATTGAAAACATGGTTGATTCCAGCAAGTGAAGGTTTGACCTTAATATTTTAAAAGGACTCAAAGTCATAACACTGTCCTTCTATTGAAATATCCCTGATTAAAACCCCACTTTGGGCCCAACTTGTTTTTCTTCTGCATAAATGAGCAACAGAAGTTTTTGAATACCTTGAATGGAACGGTGATTAAATAACGGTCACGAGTGCCCCAACGGTGATGGGAAAAAGGGATTAATAGGAGGAGATAATGGCTTTTATAATTCTTTACGGCGTACAATAGCCCAGCCCTCCATTTAACACCAGCCAGGGTATCACGGCATGTCCCTCAGTGGGCGCCACTGGAAGGCTTTCACAGGCCTGAACCCAAACGCAAAAGAAGAAAAATAGATATATAATAACCCCAACCGTTGAGTGAGTCGCACCATCCAAATCAATACAATCCCACTAACAAACAGATTTAAGAACATGGCCAATCAACTAGGAAAGCGTTACAAGGGAGTAGGCACAGCCCCAGAGAGACTCCCCCATAGTGGGGGGGGGGGGGGGGGGGGTTGCACACATATATCCATGAGATATCCAATACCATACCTAGGGAAAGGCTATTTAATAAAAAATAATCACAGTGAAGTGAGATGAAGCTTGGCAGAAGTAAGGTGTTGGTGCAGCCCCTATATGTGTTGCATCACCACGGGAGGTGTGGAGGGCTGACTGCTCCGGAGCCCCCCCCCTCCCCCAATTGTGTTCCTCTATGGGGAAGGCAAAACCCTTGCGACAGTGGGCTGGTTTTCACACAGGAACAGAGGCTCTCTAACCAACTGCTTGGATGTATCTGTGAGATGGATCTGTGAGCTTTTGTTCGATGGAATTATGTAGCCTTATTCCATAACCTCAGGTCTATGCTTTAGTTATGATAGATTATATTATACTTTCATCCCTTTACATTATTTAAATAAACATGCTAGGACATGCTAGCATCTAGGGCGACAAACACGGTGCTACAACATCTCACAGCCACCGTCAGACTCCAGCAGAGTAGCTGATCTGCATTTAGGGTTCAGAGCAAGTGATTAGCGAGCTCACGGAAGTGTGCATCAAACACTCTGCAGGCAGGGGAGGACTCCCCAAGGGGATGGCAGAATGATGACGATTAACAAAGAGGTGCTCTGATTTAGTGATGGAACAGCCTGATGTACCGTGATGATGTTATTGATGATGTCAAATAGATTACATCAATTTCATGAGTTGCAAGTTCATGTGTTGCAGGTCACTGTGTTGTACTGTACTGCCGATGTATGTACAGAAAATAAGTGAATTCAAGAAACCTTAAAATCATGGACTTATCATGGAATGCTTAAGTTGCTATTGATTTTGTTAGTATTTTGTTGGCTCAGAAAATGTCTCGCTAGACTTGCTGATTTTACGATTAATATGCAACATGCACACCGGGGGGATTATATTGTGAGTAATAATTCTGGAGGCCTGTGATTCTGAGATGAATACGTATATTATGTAAGCTATGTATGTAAACATTTTGTGGTAATCTGACTCACGCAAAAGAAAACACCATATCATTGTACAAGATAGGACCGAAATAATACCAAGATAAAACAACACGTTGCCTCGACACATCTCAAGGGTGCTTTCAATTTGGCGGTCTTACTTCTGGGAGAAGAGGTCTCGGTAGGGGCTGCCGTGCTGCATCGCGATGCCGTATCCCTTGCTACTCATGCCGTTGCCCGTCACTGTGACCGTACACTCGTCGTCGGTCAATGCGGCGTACTCCAGGACGGCCATGTCCCACAGAAAGGCGTAGGTCGTCTTCTTCGCCTGACGATGAGGGTGTGGGTGGATAAGAAGAAAAAGCAGAACCTTGACAACCATGACCTGTCAAATGGCGCTTCTGTACAACAGAGTTTACCACCTGATTTCTCCAGACAACTTCTCAAAGTGAAGTGGTCAGGACAATGACCATTGATCCTTTCATCTTCTATTCAAATCTCTGAAACTTCAAAGTCTCTTTAAATATTCAAAGTGAAAAACGTCAGGGAGCCATAAATTGGAGGCCATTGTTTCACCATTCATTTCACTCTTGTCTCGAAGATTTTAAATGATGGTGTTGTAAAACGTAATGTATTTTGTAATGATAACATAATTAAGAACTTGAATTTAAATGTAGTCTACTTGGCAAGATAACTGGAATAAGCCTTTGATTTTAGTCATATTTTTAACCCAAGGACAAAATACCTATGAAGTAAATAGCGACCGTCCCTCCAGGTATACTAGATGTGTTTTTTCAAATGGAAACTGTGGGTCTGTAAGACGTACAGCCTTGTACAAGCAACTTGTTTGTGTCAATCCTAGTGGGTTTCCCTGTGTTCACCAATCGCTTTCTTCATTTCCTTTGAGATTCCTTTGAGAGTGGGGCAAAATATACGTTTTAGTAAAGGCAGATGTAAAGAAATGTGGAATGGCCTAAATCAAGTGAAAAGTCTTCAACAGAGATCAAAAGGGTAAATGGAGTCAACAATGTAAACATGCACACAATTAAAAAAGTGTTAAATGGTTGGAAACAAATAAAGTGAAGAGTTATTTGAATTCAGTTTTTTTAAATACTTGAAGATACAAATGTGTTTATTGTTAAATGTTTGAACGGACGGTTAACGGTTAAAAATCGTCCAAGTTACAAAGTCTGAAGTAGTTGAAGTGTCAGAGAATAAAGTAGCATATCTTAAAAAGTATTAAATATTTAAAACAAATGTTAGAGCAGTGCGTATTTCCAAGGAATGGAATGGAGTCTCTGGGTGAAAAATTGTGGCAGGAATAGGGTCCCAAAGTTTCTAGAGAATAATAAAGAAAGAAAGAATAAGACCTAAGAAGAACAATAGTTGAGTGCTGCATGCAGCACTCACCTAACTACAAAGAGCAAGCTCTCTCTCTCTCTCTCGCTCTCTCTCTCTCTCAATGCCGTAACTAAGCTAGATCTCCGTTGCATTTGTGGTTTTGACATATACAAAACTAGGGTGCACTTTACTATCTGCGCAAACCCCTTCTAAAGCTCTCTCTCTCTCTCTCTCTCTCTCTCTCTCTCTCTCTCTCTCTCTCTCTCTCTCTCTCTCTCTCTCTCTCTCTCTCTCTCTCTCTCTCTCTCTCTCTCTCTCTCTCTCTTCTCTCTCTCTCTCTCTCTCTCTCTCTCTCTCTCTCTCTCTCTCTCTCTCTCTCTCTCTCTCTCTCTCTCTCTCTCTCTCTCTCTCTCTCTCTCTCTTGTTCTTTCTCTATCTCAATGTCGTAACTAACATTCTTCACATTGTATTTGTAATCTATACTCTTTCACTGGATAAAGCCAATAAATGCGGCTGTACCTTTTTAAGCCAGGTATTATGTTAATAATAATAATAATAAATAATAATAATGCTACTTATAAATGTAATTTCTATAGCATTAATGGGTCCAAGGGTGCTTTAACATAGCAGACTTAACAGTATATTAATACAGGAACAGAAACGAAATAGTGACAAGATAGATACTGGGGGGCAAGGGCATGGAGGAATTTGTAGGTGAAGAGGAGGATATGTAGATGGTGCAGGACCTGGAGCCAGTGGGGATGATGAAGGCGGGCTGTGCTGTGGGGCTTGGTGCCACTAGGGCTCACGCAAAATGAACAAGTCACAACTCATCGGTGCAGGTAAAGACCTGGTTTGGATGCGGTGTTAACACAAAGTGGCACTGTGCTAACCCCGCAGTGAGGACGTTTCTGAAACCTGGCAGTTGAGTTTAAAACATTCGGGAGCCTATCCAGGACTTTGCTTTGGAACTATGAACAGGACTTTGTTGACATCGGTTGAGGGTCACAGCCACAGAGTCTGGGAGGGATAGCCCGATGTTGAGATGTTTTTGAGGTGGAAAAAGCAGATTTGAAGATGGATATGATGTGGAGCTGGTTTGACGGGTTCCAGAAGGTTGCGGAGGGGAAGGGGAGTATGTTGAAGCCGGTGGATGGAAGAGAGCATCCTCCCAGGAAGATTTTGCTGGCTGTTAAGGAGAGTGGAGTAGCCTTGGTCTAGAAGGGAGCTATTTTGTAGGTCTTCACATGGTCGTAGGGGCCAACATCTGACACATCCCATGTCCTGTTGAATCTGCTACCATGTTTCTATTCATCTATTTTATATATTGTGTCTTTGCTTTGTTCTCTTATTTTACTTACTATTTTGTTTTTCTATACTCATTTGTATGTACTATTCCATCAACCTGCCCAGGGACTACAGTCGGAAAATAGAAATCTGCTAGAACCTGGCACAATGCAAATTCTCTGTTGCACAAGATTAACATCTTAGTGTGCAACGTCTCTCTCTTGAATTAACTAAAGTACAATACAGAACCAGAGCTGCTGCACTCCCTGCCTTGAGTTCCTGTATGAGATGGTACGTTCGGCCGCTGCCTGGGCACAAGCAGAGGGACAGTAAGATGAACGGCGTGATGGTCGGACAGCGCAGATAGGAGGGGGTTGTACCAGTGGAGCCCTCCCGGGTTGGACCTCTTGGCGTGGGGGGGACCTTCAACATGCTGTGGGATTTTAAGGCCGTCCAGCAGACATCTCCGATTAGAAGTGAGGACGTGCAGCAAACACGATGGGTAGATCGGATAGCTTGGACATGAATGTAGCCCAGGATTTTGGGGGGGCTGCATACCAGGAAAACCTGAAGCTGTGAGGACTTAGCCAGGATGTCAGCTTGGTGTATAACGGCATGCCTACCGCCACATCCCACTGGGAGAGCCCTCCTTCATGAACACACAGCCTGGGTCACAAAGTCCTGTCGATTTTGCCATGTCTGGCATAGAAAGCCAATTTTCCCCTTAATTCCCCTTACTTCCCCTATATAGCATGAGATTCAAGCAAATACAGAAAATAACACAATTCAATGGTGTTACAGGGTTGGTCTAGACTGAGTCAGTAATATACTAGCAAGGTTTCAACTAATACTAGAGGACTTGCCCTCAGCCGGGTCTCTGTTGTGGTGCCAATTAATTGAGCGTTTTATCTTCCCTTCCTTTGTTTATTCCTTCTGCACTCCATACCCCATCTTTATTTGGTTCTTGTTGTACACCAAATATGCTAAGTCATCCTTTTATTCCATTCAAATGCTAATTATCTTTTTTGTCCTTTTGATCTTGAAACTTTTATAACGTTTTAATGGCCTGCAGGCTCATATGCAAGATAGTGCGGGATGATCTTTGTTTACTTCAGATGATAGTACCTTATTCTAGGTAGCAGCGAGGGGAGAGTCAGAAATCGGGTTCTGGTTACCAAACAAGCAGTTGGTTATTTGGCAATGAGTTTGGCCAGAGATTTTTAGAAAACACTAATATTATTATGTTGTCTATCAATAGAAGGGTGAAGTACTTTGCAATAACGTATGCAAATAACAGACGAGTTGTACAGTACTGTATATTTACCATTCGATTTTCATATACATTGTCATCAAAAAACAAGAAATATTTTGGCCCTCAACAAAAACCTACACACTGGTACACTGAACAACCCAGAAATGCAACCCAGAAACATCAAAACTGTTGCATAGTCTTAATAATTTGTTTGTGCTATTGTTGTCGTACTACTGGTATTGGATTATTCTGGTCAAAATTATGTATTAACAATTGATTTAGATTATTCAACATTTAAACTCCATATTGTGTATCACATTATACATAAAATTTATAATAATAATTCAAAATAAAGAAATAATGATTTATACAACCGTAACTACTACTTTACTATTCAGTCAACTTTACTTTTCAAGTGGCATGATGTCCAGTAAGCCGTTGCACCAGATCTAAATGAATACATCTCATCCCTGCTGCTTCTCAAATTTTATATATTTACAAGATCTTCTGTTTTAGGATACCTACAAGTGCACTTAAAATAGAATTTGGAGTCACCACACGTACACACACACACACACACGCACGCACGCATGCAAGCACGCACGGGACACGCACACACACAACACACAAAACTCACACCAAATTTTTCCCCTCATACATTGCATTGCACTACAGAACACACACCACAACAGACACAGACACACAAACACACACACACACCACACACACACACACACACACACACACACACACACACACACACACACACACACACACACACACACACACACACACACACACACACACACACACGACCCCCCCCTCACCTTGCGGATGCCCTCCGAGGGGCTGGACACGGAGAAGTCCAGGCCGCTGTTCCCGCTGATGGTCCTCCAGAGCTCTGCGTAGGTGCTGTCCTGTTCCAGGGGGTTGGTCCCCTTGTTCTTGAAGTAGTCGTACACGGCTGAGTCCCGCACTGTGCCGTAGTCCACCTCCATCTCTGCCGGGGACAAGTCCTGGAATGACCTGAAGAAGGCGGGGAGAAACCCAAACACACCACACACGCACACGCACATACACAAGGCAGAACAAACCTTCTTCTTACATTTGACAAGGGGAGCTGAAGTATTTTCTTTTCTCTCTTTGAATACTTAAAACATTCAAGTTTACCACATGCTTTTAAAGATTCATTTTGGCACACCCATCTCAGAGTAGAGGAAACCCTTCTGCGACAAACGGTTACAAGCCCTAGGCAGCGTTGTGTTGAACGTTAATGGACTTCCTGTGTGCTGCTACGCAACTCAGTGACCTGTGCGTGCAAAAGGTGTTGGGGACACGTGCTTGGTCCGAAGAACCTCATTGCTCAGAACCACCATGGGTTTGACTGTTGGATCGATATATTGGAGGATGTTGAACGCCACTAGACTATATATACTAGAGTAGATAATTCGACATTAAGACAAAGGGCAAGGGTCGGTGATCAGCATTTCACACCGGGGTTTAAACCCTAATGTACACGCAGGCTCAACTGTAGACATGCTTTAGCAAGAGGCCCTAACCCTCTTCCGGCCTCATAAGGACCCGTATCTTAAACCCAATTTAATTCTTAAAAGTGACTTAAAGGTCAAAGTGTCTGTTAAAAGGATGAAATAGGTTGAGCAATTTGTCCGTGTCATGTTTCCTGCCCGGCGATGTGAAATTTATATAAGAACCAATAGAAACTCACAAAACTAACAGATGGAGTAGTGTGGTGATGATGGTGCTGCATATGTTTTAATATATTATGAAAGGAACTAACCTGGTCATCATTAAATGTGCTTAGTGGACACTTTCATAAATTAAATAGAAAAACTGAAATATTCAGTGAGTGCATCTATTGTTAACATTGGTCACCCCGTTGGGAGTGAAGACCTAACCTTGAAGGCCGTTGATGCCGTGCTCTTCAGAGCTGCTCCTCAGGCCAGAGAGATGCAAATGTAGAACACAGGATTTTGCATCCATCCCAATGCATCAGTGTGTCTCTCTATGAAATTTAAATCTCATTTAAATGTATTATTTTCTATTATGAACAATATTCATTCTTGCTTCATGCTTTTTATGATAGAGTGATTGTACAATATGTCTGTTTAAACAACAATGATCAAGTTGAAAGACAATCAAATGCACATATGCAACCCGGTATCACGCTTTTTCGTGCTCATGCGCTCAAACGTTAATCTATTGAATCATACCCAGAGCATGATTGTCTGACTTTATTCGTACTGCACAGAATAAAATGTAAACCAATGCATTTTGGATGGGAGCGTTTCTCAGAATATATACAGGTATATATATTTATTACACGGCTCTATTGAATGCTGCTCTCTGATTGGTCCAGCGCTGCGTTCTGCGGTCTGTTATTTCTGTATAACGGACCGTCGTCATGTATAACAGACCGTTGCTAGGGACAGCGTCATGTAAATAGAAACTTTACCGATCAATCACGTACACGTCCCATATCACAGGACAACAACGCCCCATTCAATATAAATATGCTACTAAATAAAAACTTTACCGACGAATCCTTGTCGCTGCTGAATCATTGTGGGTTATTATCTATTGTTTATTATTTATTTCACTCGTAAAGCCGTGTAATAAGCGGGATAATGTATAGTTAGTCGGTTGTTATGGAGAATTATAAAACGGAAAGGTGAAATCCGGCGATCTGATTGGCTGTTAACCGTGGTATATTGAGCATATACCATGGCTACTATTCTAAAAAGCCTTATCGCAGCATATCATTCCGCGTCAGGGAAGCAAACAATGTCTCCATGGCAACAACCAACTGTTACAGTAGGAGGCTAGGTAGCAAAAGTAGCCGAAGTGTTTGATAAGGTTAATAAATTGACTAAATTCGTTGAATTGACATGTTTAAGGTTAACTTTCACCTCCGGATAGGGTTAACAATGGTAGAGGGGACTGAGGAGTGACCTGCTCCTGAAGAAAAAGGCGAGAAAAAGAGACATGCAGAGCTAACGTCCGGAAAGGAGGGACTATTTTTTTCATAATGGGGCTATTTTATCAGTTAGGTAGGCTAATTTGTTGTTTTTTTTTTTTTGTACCTGAAATTGATTGCGTATTCCCTTTTTCATATTGCCGCTTATTGGTCACCGTTTTATAAAAAGCAATATATTCACTCCAGTTCCGTGGTATATGCTCATTATAACCACTCCAAGGGGGTTGTCGTCCCTCCGCTTCGCGTCGGGCCGAACAACGCCCCTTAGCCGTGGTATAATGAGCATATACCACGGCCTGTCGTGATATATTGCTTAAATAAACCCCTTCAGGTTGTATGGAACCCTCCGCTTCGCGTCGGGGTTCCATACAACCTGTCGGGGTTTATTTCTCCATAACAACCGAACTATCAGTTAATAGACACATTGACACACCGACGGCAGAGTCAACCAATGCAAGGCGAGGGTTAAGTGTCTTGCTCAGGGACACATCAACACTCAGCAAGGAGGAGCTGGGGTTCGAACTAGAGAAATTTCGGTTGCAAGAAAACTGCTCTACCTCCTGAGCTAAGTCGACCGATATTTTATAAATTTATTTCATATATATCGACAGGCCGTCTTAAGCCCATCAATTACTTGACACCGCAATGCATCAGTGTCTCTCTCTATGGCTCCCTCTCTCTCCTTTCCAGTCTGTTTCGGCCAGGGTTTAAGGTTTTACACCAGACCTCCTTGAAGCAAGGAAAATGGTCTATTTAATTTAAGATGGGTGGGCGAGAATAGGGATATAGTGCAATACCGTCAATATGACTTTCATTCTTAGATATCCCGAGAGGATGGTCAATGGACAGATCTCATTATAATGAGAATTGATATCGATATAAAGATAAATTTAATGATAATGCCATGGTTATAGTACATGTTTATAATAATATAAAATAAAATATAAACTTTTGAAGCGTGTAACTAGACAACGAGACGATCTAGTTGTTGTTTGACTTTGAACCAAATTCGGCTTATAACCTTATACATACAGTACATCAAGTTTAACTCTATATACAGATCAAATTTATGATATGCTGTACATATAGCCTAGTATTTACATTATAAATATTTTAATATTGTCTGGTGTATGCACCGTTCATGTTGTTAACGACTTGGTAACCCTTCCTTTTACAGTCCCCTAATTACTAGGTATTTACCTGCTAAATATATGGTAAATATAGTATATTATTGGGTAATTAGCATTGGTAATAATAAGGTAAATACAGAGGAACTACAGCTGAAATATTAATAAAAACCTCCACTATTAACCCATCAACTCAACTAAGTAGCCTACCGTGTAGTTGTAACTGTTTTAGGATGGTAATAACTCAGATATAATTGTGTACTTCCTAGGAAAGTAGGCAACCAATTCTTAGAAACCACTCTTCTATTACCCATCAATTCAAGTTACAATTGTAGCCATCGAAGGATTATGTTGGTAACAGCCCAGGTTTAATTATGTACTATCTAGAAATTAAAATAGTACTTTCCAATAAATTGCTATTTCTTATTTAGTTATTGTTCATAGCTACACCCATTTATAAAAGGTTTATTCAATTTCCCTCAGAAACTACTGAATTGTTTTTATTTAAGTTGAAAATTACAGCAATACTTACCTGGTAACAACAGGAATATTTTTCCTTTAGTGTCATGCTACATCATCTTAAATACTGGGTACGAAGCCTTGTTTGTTTCCATACCATGTTCTTACCATAACCTTTGTAATAGATAATGCCATTGTCCATGCAGTTAACTGTAACTTGTACCATATATGTTCTGCAACGTTACTAAGTAAAACATTACAATTTACCCAGTAAGTAAGCTGAAACTGTATTGTAAAAGGAAGCCTTGTTTGTTTCCATGGTATAACCAGGCTCTTACCATATCACTGTAAATTGTTATTCCCTTTTCCATGCAATCAACACAAACGTGTACCATATATGTTCTGCAACATTACTAAGTAAAACATGACAATTTACCCCGTAAGTAAGCTGAAACTGTACTGTAAAAGGAAGCCTTGTTTGTTTCCATGGTATTATCTTACCATATCATTTGTATAGATTATTCCCTTTTCAAACCAATGAGTCCACTCGATGAATGAGAGGGCTCTTTAGTGTCCTCTCTGTGCAGTTTCCCCGCAGTCTCCACACCTGGGATTTGTAGGCTGACCAACTGTGCATCCGAACACATATATACTACATATATACTATTTTTGTTCAGTGTCTACTACTTGACCGCTTATGTAGTACGTTCTACAGCTATTTGTAGAACGCCTCCAAACGCTTCCGAACACCACCGAAACGCCATCGCATTTTTGGAGATTACGTATATCCTCTCTGTGCGCTGCACATCAGATGCCGGTGTGAGTACCAGATTGACTCGGCTGCCAGATCGACTCGGGGTCCTAGATGTGCAATAATGACGCACTTCCTGTAAACGCTGTCTTTTAAATGCGCATGCGCGTTTCATTCATTCCCATGTTATTCCCAAGTATTAACGATCTCCTTTTGTTTTCTAATCTATGAATAATAATCTAATGTACAAATTATTGTTGCCTATACTTGGGTAATATATAAAAGAAGAATCGGTTAACTCCATTCACTGAACGGGGCGATCCACTTTATTTCCAGCGCTCCCAACACAGAGTCAAAACAGCGACCCACACGCAGACACTTCCGTTCTCCTCCTTCAGAATAAGAGTCCCTAACAGGAACTGGGTTGCATATGCATTCATCAGTGCTTTTAGGTCTGTTTCCACTGGGTTTTTTTGTGCGAAAGAACGGGCTGCGTTCAATGAAATCAAAACCAAAACGGATTGAGCCTTCTTTTTATGTCCATGATTGAGCCCCTTTCATAAACAACCCTTCCTGGTTTTGTCCGTTGGCTTGTGTCGATACGTCAAGTGTCGATACGTCATCTGTCGATACATCATAAGCGCAGGACCCCGAGTCGATCTGGCAGCTGAGTCAATCTGGTACCCACACCGGCAAAACTAAATTCATCTGCGATAGTTTACCAGACGCTGCTGGTGGTGCCGGGTCAGCCATCTAGATTTTTTGTTTTCTTCTTTTGTTCTTCTTCTTTGGTTACCAGACTCCGGCTGAATTGCGGGATAGCGTACTGACCTACCGTTGTATAATGTGGTGGTAGTACGCATCTGGAAACTGTTTGCCTACTACACAATGCTTACTGAGCATTCAGACGCACTATATTTGTGACTTACTACAAAATTTCTACTATATAGCAGTCACGTACAGTATGAGTATTTGGATGCAGCCAAGCCCAGTTAAAAAAGGATGCTGGTCCTCTGGCCATTGTGTTTGGTTATATTAAAAAGAAAAAAAGGCATAGCAATAAATACAGTCAATAGGACAGGAGGGGACAGGCTTACTTCCTGAAACAATCCCATGGTAACGTCTCTGCCACCAGTCTGTGGGTTTAATTTGTAGATGGTCCCTAAAACAGGTAGCAGCCAGAACATAGATGTTGTTGCACAGACATCGATAGCAACGTGTCTTGTGATTTTTCTCGGTGCGGTGTCCTAAACTGTCCTCAACATACTACACTCGTAATGTAGTGCAATTGTGTTGATGAATTAGATTGTGTGGTAAACCAAAACCTAATATCTGGCCAACATCAAACCGGCTGCTAACTTGTACCTGCTGAGGCAGCATGCTCCAATAGTTTTGCTCTTTCGCATTGAGCCTGACCCCTCCCGTCCTAACTGTATTTATGGTACAGAGCCAGTTATAGGTTTTAAACAACATGTCTAAGTTGTTTGAATGACAGAAGCTCCGCTAGCTCGATGCTAAAGCACTAACCGGAGCTAATAGTCTGTCCTCTCTAGTCCTATTAAATGTATTTATGGCTATGAATTTTTTTCTTTTTAATATGACCAAACACAATGGCCAGAGGACCAGCATCCTTTCTTAACGGGCAAACAAAATAATCTTTGAGTTTGATATGTTCTAGAAATGTTCATTAATTTACTCCCCTAATGTTTATTTTCTTGTCTTCTGATATTTTATTACAGTATGGAAGGGGAGATTTGGAGGTACCTGGTCATGGCTTGGTCAGCCTACAAATCTCAGGTGTGGATATTGCGGGGAAACCGCACAGAGAGGACACTAAAGAGCCATCTCTCATTCATCAAGTGGACTCATTTGTTTGCAAATGACCACAAAGATGCTCCCCTAGGCAGATTGCTGCATGGTATTCACCAGTGCAACAAATGCATTGTTTGAAAGATAAAGCCTTTGTTTTGTTTAATTTTAATATGCCTTTCATCAACAGTGGTTTGGGGGTTTAAAATTAAAGTGCTTAACTACAGGTGAACGACGTTGCAGAACATCTATGGTACAAGTTTGTGTTGATTGCATTGAAAAGGGAATAACCAAGTTAGTTCTGTGTAGAACAAGGAAAGTCAGACAATTGTGCTCTGGGACACGATTCAATAGATTAACGTTTGTGCACATGAGTACAAAACTTTTTTGGGTCTGCTGTAAAAAGTGGGAAAATCAGAGTATCCCTAATACACAACATTTACCCTTTGATGCATTCGTTATTTTGACACTAACATAACTAGAGGGTGCACTTCACTATCTGCAGACAACCGTGCTCTGGGACACGATTCAATAGATTAATGTTTGCGCATGAGGACGAAATCGCTTCATACCGGGTTGAAATATGCCATCTGTTAGTAAACTGGATGAACAGTATGGAGATCAGTCATACCATTTGTGGAGAAATCTCCTCTTTGCTACTTTGCTACCGCCAAAGTAACAGATGCCAAATACTGGGAATGGGTTAACCTAACAGTTGTTAGTGCTTAGCACTTGTTCCATGAACATTTTAGGGTTGGCCTTACTGTACCGACAGCGATATATAGGTGTTTCTTTCTTCTGACAAATATACTAGTTGTAATTTTATATTTAGATAAAAGCGTCTGCTAAAAGCCCTAAATGTAAATCTAAACTATTACCTTACTATTATAGTTTACTGCACCTGAGTAAAGGAAAGCAGCTAAGCTTACCTGAAGAAAAACAATGCAAATAACTATAATGGCTCTTAAACGGAGCTAAGCTCTCCTCTAAACATGACAGATTTTCCACTTTAGGGACCCATCGTCGCAGAGAGAGAAAACCTGTGCGCTATCGACCAGCTGAGGTTGTTGGATGGAGACATATGGTGGAGGGAGGTCCCAGCGGTGCTTAAGAATGTTAATTCCTTCATATCGGATAACTCCAGCACCAGGTTGAGATATGAAACATTAGTAGAACCAGCTGCTGCTGCTTGCATTCCCTGTCTGAGTATGCTGGCAGATGTATTGGTTACCAGGAGGGGATCAGAGCCCCTCAGAGTGCCAGCCGTCCTACCCAACAGGTAACAGACAGACAAGAGAGTCCTGATTCACCAGGTAGATGTTCAAATCAGCCTGATTGACAGTTACTTGTTACAGTTAATGCTACTTATTTGTACTTACATTGACTAACTAACTTTTTTGATGTACTTATCTTTATTTACTTTATCCTGTGTTGTTGCTGCCGTGTGGCTGTTGAGGAACAAAGCCTAAGAATTGTACTCTTATGTACTAGTAAGATGTAATAAAAGTGATTCTGATTTTGATGCTCAATGTTCGAGTTTTCAGTTTACTTCAACCTCAAAAAAGGTGAGTTCAAGATTGCTGTTGTCATTCTCATCCTCAATTTGTCCTTCATATTCAGTGTATCAGAACACTTTATAATTAAGTTTTTATGTAAACACAAGTAGCGTTCTGTTTTTCCAAAGTGAAACCAAAGTTAAACCTTCACAAGTTTCAAATATATCATAATGAGGGAAATGGTGTGTCTGGACTAGCCATGATTACTGTGTAAAGAGAAGGCACTCAGATTGTCCTGAAATTATCGCAGCTCTTGAAACCGTCACATCAATCCTGATGTTTGAGTAAAACAATTGATACAATTTTGATTCAATAAAGTGATGTCAGTGTAAGATCAGAATGGTTTCCGTCATACCGTTTCATTAAATTTGAGTCGGAAAATCGAGCGGGAGATTGAAATAAATGAAAAGAGGATTTAATAAATTGGAAAAAGGGAAATCAGTGGGTGTAGTCATCTGCTTAATTCCCCAGAGCGGATGAGTAATAAATAGGAAGTCACTGATAAGTCATCCTGTGCATATCAAGTATGGAACCGTACTTTTCCAGAACTTTTCGAGTCCCTTTTGAAATTTCTACTACTTAGCTTTGTACAACTGAGTCCAATTTTGTTCAAACTTGTCAAGTCATTAATGAGGTGAAGCATCCTGATCAAGGATGACACACCCTAACCACGAGACGGGCCTGGCCCTATTCTGCACTCAGCAGACCTATGAGTTCAGACCTAAGCACATTGATTTCCATCATTGAGGCAGAAGTGTCCATCGTCTTATTTGGGGATAGAAACCAGGCTGCCCAGTCAGTGCTGTAGTAACGTCCAGGTGGCTGTTTGGAAGTGTATCAAAGTGTATCATTCATGAAAATGTATGTTTAGGAAAACTATAGTAAAAATAGAATAAAGGTTGCGTGATCTGTCACTCCAATCAGGATCAAACGTTGTGCGTTTTTGGCAGTTCAAATGGGGATGAACAGTATTTGGGTTGTTCCAGTGGGGCTGGTTGCAACATTGCAACAGGTGAGAAAGGTCTGTTGTCAGATGATGCTGCACTGAGAATAACCTCTGACCTAAAATAGCAAAGATGTACCTTGCAGCTCTCTACTAATGATCTGAAGGTCCTGGACTTCATAACAAAGTTTCAGTCAATATTCTAGCTTAGATATCCTCCAAGTTCATACATTTGAGGTCATTTCATGTTGGGTCGCCTTTCCTCATCCCAACCACAGGTATGTTTAGTAAACCGATTTGTATTCATATGCATCTACTCCCAGGGCTTTGAGTCAGCTTTTACAAGCCCTTACTCTCATTATAACTATACAAAATTGAGGTAGGTCAAGACAGCACTCCTGTGTACAATAATACTGTTGTTTTCTTTCTTGATATAATGATTTTGGCTGGAAAGAAAAGGTTTTTTTTGTGTGCAAGTGAACGACCAAAAGGCACAAATAAAATTGTCAATCTCTGAGAATACAGATTACATGGTTGCTGATGTGGCTCAGATTGCATCGTATGTGTGTGCTTGTGTGCACATGCCTTTGTACGCGCAATTGCCGACCCTCTTCCCTTGTCCTGTCCTGAACCCTCATAGCGTCATGATTCATTTCATCATCTAAGCCCAGAGCGCTGAGGAGCCTAAACCTTCACATCACCTTGTTGTCATGATATTTAATCTGATATATTTAATCAAGATGTGAGCTCTGCACCGCAACATGTTGATTTATACCATTGTACATGAAATAAGTTTGTCTCCCACCACCGGGGGTCAAAACAGCGGTATTTAAAACTGAGGGGCTCCTTACAATAAAACCGTTTGTCACATTCTCTTATTTGGAACAAATAAGGGAATAACTACCGGTACTTAATGCTCTTGGGTATGTATACTTTATTAACATTACAGAATTACCATACCATCGCATTACACTTCAATGTGTTTTTGAAAGCAATTAGCAGGCTGAACTGAAGATGTAATTATTGTTGAATTATAAATACACAGACAATGTTCTTACAGAACGAGTAGTAAATATCTTTATTGTATCAAGTTTATATTATATTTGTATTTGTTGCGTCATTCCTAGCTAATTAGGTCTCTCCCTTAGCAGCCTAAAGTGGCATGATTTGTAGCTACACTCTGTCGTGGAAATATCAATCATAACTCTAAATATACAATCACATACAAATTATATTATATAATTATATAATTTATATAATTATTACATTCGAAGGAACTGTATACATTCTCCCTGTAACTTAAAACAAATCCCTTCCTCTCTTAAACTGAGAGAGGTTAAGTTAATTCGTATTCAAGTTCCCACTGGAGCCAGTAAGTCTGGTTTTGTGACCAGGCCAATCGACTGACTTCTTTGTTGTGTAAACTCGTTTAGAGCCAAACCTGCAGACGTGTCCAATACCCACCCATTGTATTACAAATTTACTTGGCCTAAGGTCACTCCCACTCCCTTCCCACAATGTTAATGTTCCCTATAAGAATCTTGTGAATCTATTGTCTCGGCGAATGTGTTCTCGGTAGACTTTGCTGCCAGTACTTTTCCCATGATCATGCCTTAAGATTAAATCAAATATTTCGCTGTCCGACGTGTCCGTGAGAGAACTTTCTCTTCATCACACTCAAAGCTATTTCGATTTTCACATGTTGAAATGATTAATTAATTAATTAAAAAAAATTCTTGAGGATCCTCCAGGAACCTTGTATCATAATGCAGTTAGCTGTTAACGGTATAACCTCAAAAAATAAGTGAGCTCATCAATTAATCATTTTAACTTCCCCCCCTATTGGTGCCTCTTTACAATATACAATATGGCGTTTGAAGCTCAGCAGTATGTCAATGTTCCCTTCATCACCAAAGAACCCAAGAACCAAATTACTTGATGTTAAAAATGTGACGAGGCATACTATTGTTTAATGTGAAACAGTAGACAGAGTTATGGGATATTAACCACTTTGAATGTTCCTGACTCTGACTACTGTCTGGCAGAACTAAATATAACTATATTTACATCTACAAACAAGTTTGGTGTCAATGGTTTGTTGTCTGTGACCCCCGCTTAGCAGCTATTTCAATAGAAACAGAAACAGATTTACTGCCCTGTCACAAACAAGGGATTTGTTGTGGTCCTGGTGGTGCATAACAATTCTTTTTTGATTTTCAGTTGACATTTTAATTTTGGGTTAGTAGTAACTTTATAATTTGTCCCCAAGTTTGACAGCATATGGTATCGTAGGCTCTTTGGGCAATTAAAGTGTGACTATATTATTCAATAACAACGTGAAAAATAATGCCACAGTTCTCCTTCACACTGGAACATTTGAACATATGATTTAAATACAATTTCCAATGATAAATTACAGTGACATTATGAATGATCACTATGCCCCCTTCAAGCCTTTCTTAATATTACTATTGACTGGATAAAAAACAAAGAAAAATAAACATAAATTAAACTTCTTGACATCAATTATTCTTTCGCAATAATCATTGCATTACGTTTTAAGGTAATGGTGACAAAGGAGTGTTAAGTGCAAAGTATGAGTTACTCTAGAGAGGGTTGAAAAACAAACAACCAATCGGATTCAAGCGAGCTCACCATGACGTGGCTTACTTGTTGTTTTCATGATTAACAGCAAGACACGTCAGCTGAAACATCCCCAGTTTCCGTGGCAACGGTGGGGTCTCACGCGGCGGATGTGATTTCGCAGGTGTGATGGAGGGTGGAGGAGGGTGAGGTGGTCGGGGCGGAAGGTAAATCTCGCTGGATCATTGATCAAACAAACAACTGGCAGTGTTGAAGGACGGTTAAACATGGTTTATGTTTGTATGGGGGGGGTGTGGTTGTGTGTGTGTGTGTGAGAGAGAGAGAGAGAGAGAGAGAGAGAGAGAGAGAGAGAGAGAGAGAGAGAGAGAGAGAGAGAAGAGAGAGAGAGAGAGAGAGACAGAGCAGACAGACAGACAGACAGACAGACAGACAGACAGACAGACAGACAGACAGACAGACAGACAGACAGACAGACAGACAGACAGACAAGACAGACAGACAGACAGAGACAGACAGACAGAGACAGACGAGAGAGAGAGAGCAGAGAGACAGACAGAGAGAGAGAGAGACAGACAGAGAGAGAGACAGAGAGACAGAGACAGAGACAGAGACAGAGACAGAGACAGAGACAGAGACAGAGAGAGAATCTGTTTGTGAGTTAAACTCAACCTGATTACCAGCGTGTGTGTGAGGATGATGAATAAAGACACATTATCACTGTGTTATGATGCACCTGTGGAAATGATTATTAATGTTGCTATATCCGTCAGTGATGCTTTGGGAAGCTGTCAGAAATCCATAATTTAATCCTGGTTTGGTTAGAGGATAATTTATTTTGGTTGAAATTAATTATGGCCCGGACTTCATGATCAGTTTATGCAGCTGAGATTTACGCAATTCAGTCATTTTCATTGCAGTTGGTCTCTATTTGCGTCCCAGTCACACACCGAAATGGAGTAACACCACTTTGGTCAACAGAGATAAACGTAGTAGTTTTACTATAATGTCTCTTAAAATGTGACATGCCTAGGTTTCTTTGGTCTATTCTTTTCTATAGGCCTGCGTCCACGTAATGTAAAAACAAAAAAGACACGGCTGACATATTCTCAGTGGAAAATGCAACATTGTGATATAGATTCGGCATTAAAATGTATTGTGATTATCTTCATTCAGTGAATGTATTTAAACTGCTAGTGGCGTTTTTTGTGCTTATTTGGGGGTTTTGAGGGACTATCCACTATCTGGGTAGGCTAAATTACATATTTTATGAAACAACATATTTTTCAACCATCTGGGGTAATGCTCCTAATTTATGTGTTCTGAATCCCTCGCCCCCCCCCTCCTACAGTTTATTGTCTTTATGCGCATGATTACGATCTATGGCCATTATTTCATTTTCTGTAACATATTTTTGTGCAAGATACACAAGATGAGGTCCGTGTAAAGTGCAAACTACAGCACACTCGTTACCATACCTGATTTGAGCGAAATTCTCATTGCAAGATTCCTATTTATGGTGTATGGTGTACCCCTACTGTCCACAAGCCCCACTCCCCCATCCCCATATGGATATGGAGAATTGTTGCTACGCCCCAGTGGTGGTGGTGTCCTAGAGGGGCTAAATGTATAAGAGAGGGCCTAAATGTAGACTGCAACAATCAATAGGGAGACTAATACCCATCCAACATGCATATCTTAGAATCAGGCCTCTCTCTTTCATAACGACAAGTTATCAACCCTTTTTATCCCATATGGTAAGTGGTGCTCGCTCCTTTTGACCTTTTGACTTGAACAACTAGTCCACAGACCAGCTGTGTCTACACACGTGAATTTCCATCACATGAATTTCCTTCTCCATCCCACCAAAAGTGGGGAACTATTAACTGCCCGCTGCTTCACGAGTCATTCTAGCCTCCCGGTCATTGTGTGTTTCTGACATCTTTTTATGACCTCTCAGGGAGGGATGAAATCTCCTCCGTTGGGGCTCCTGTGTGTGTGTGTGTGTGTGTGTGTGTGTGTGTGTGTGTGTGTGTGTGTGTGTGTGTGTGTGTGTGTGTGTGTGCGTGGCGTGCGTGCGTGGGTGTGTGTGTGTGTGTGTGTGCAGTGATGGGTAGTAACGCGTACAAGTAACGAGCATTAGAGAAATAACAAGCACTTTTCACTCTGCTTCTTTAAGTGTCATTTTACTCATACTCGATTAAATATTTGATTTAGAATTCTACTCTTCACTCAATTATGTTTACCAAAATTTGTGCCTTCATTAAAATGATTATTTTGACAAACACATTATCTTCGTTGCGATTGTAAAACAAGCGTACGCGTAAGGAACACACCCTCACTAGGTTGGGTCGACGTAAAGCAGGGGTCGGCAACTGAGTTTAGCCTCGGGCCATTTTTTTTTCCAGCCAGTAGGTGGCGGGCCAGATCATTATCAAAGGCTAGTTCAAGGAATTGATTAGTGAAAGTGCGTCTGGAACTGCGACACAGGCCGGTCAGCTGGCTAAGTAATATGCCTACCAAGCACTAGATGACTCTTAAAAGACGTACATAAACAAGTGTATGCCCTAATCACGTAAATGTCATGCCTGATCACGTTTGGGTAGAAGTGCTGCTGCACTGTCTCCACAGAAACAACACAGCGACATCATCATGAGCAGTTCTAACTTGAGAGAAAGTGAAATCCGTGAGCTGCTGATCATGTGAGAGAAGGTGATTTGAAGTCACTTCGGGTCTCGGAGCATTCATAGCGTTCCTGTTAGTCTTTGTGATTGTGGCATGAAATTGGCTAGTCGTTGTTTATTGTTAGCTACATTAGCCTCTTTAGCAAACCAGCCCGAAAACAAACCACACAACTTTACATTGTATTGCACGCACAGCAAGACCATGCAATCTATAAATTGGTGACCGGAATTAATTAGCAACGTAATCAAGTGTGCAAGAGCATTTCAAATCGACATTAAAATGACCTATGTGGTACAAATACAAAAAAAAAAAAATTCTTTACGGGCGCAGCCATTCTTGAGAGCGTCATCACTGCTCTCGGTCTACTCTCAGATTTTCGAAAGATGAAAACTAAATGGGGGGGGGGGGGGGTATCTTCGAGAAATGCCGCAAGAAAGCTGGGAAAGCTTTGACCTTCGACTCAGATGTCTGGCGTATGAGGATTCAGGAACAGACCATAAGACCGTGAAATCGCCGGGCGTGCTGCCAAGCCTCGACCGAACCGGCTTGGCAGTGTAGAAAGGCCTTATGCTGGAGAAAGGGCAGTAGTGCACACCTAAAAAAGCAGCCAACCACTCTTAAAACACTTCACACAACACAACACAACACACACACACACACACCACGGCGGGTGCTGACTGACACGCAAACAAAACTCAGTTCGTAGCCTATTCACCGTTAGATGAGCTGTAGGCAAAGTATTCACATCAGAGACTCTACTTGCGTTAGACAGCAAAGTCTCAGAGCCTGGTGTCTTAAATCTTTAGTGGACTTTTGTCAGCAGCTCCTGTCTTTCTCTACGTGCAGTATCACACAAAAATAATAATGTTGGGTCGCCATGCTTGTTGTATATAGGCCTATAGAGGGGGGTTCCGTTTCATTTAATATTGCATAGTTTCCAATAACTTCCGCTCAGTCCCTCGCAGCTTCATGTGAGTGAGAGGGCTGTATCTGAGCAGAACGGCTCCAAATAAGCAACAAAGTCAGTAAAGTGTGAACTATGTTCTCTGTTGTTCTACTAAGCAGCGGCCGCTTGGTGGTGACGTATTGCGACGTGATGACGTATGTACAAGAGGCAACCGTACTCCAGTTGTGATTGCCTAGTGTGAGCACAGGCCAGCACACAGTAGGGGGTGGGCAATCGTACTTGAGCACGGTACAGGTGTGAAACGGACTTGGGCACGGTACAGATGGCTTATGGCGCATTTCCACCGGAGGGTGCGGTTTGGTTCGGTTCGCAAAGGTGCGGCACGGTTCGCGTTTCCACCGCCAAAAGTGGGCGTGCCCCGGACTGAGCCGTACTCGTTTCGCACTTGTCTCCAGTACTCCTCCGTTGGGGCACTGAGACACCTGAAAGGGTGCCGGAAAGTTCGAGCTACACAAGCCCTCCATTGATTGGTCGACAGAATCGTCATTCCTGGGCGACATGGGGATAAAATCAAACAAACAGTACCCGCAAGGTATTATTCTGGACAATCGACATGTCGCTCAAAACTTTAACTTGGGCGAACAAGGAGGTGGAGATGTTCCTCTGCATTCTTGGATAGGAAGACGTGCAGAGGGAGCTTGATGGGGCAGTTGTTTTTTTTTATTAAGCAGGCTACACTGTATCGTGCTGCTATGATGTAACGATGTTTACGTAGCTGCCGTGGCGATCGACATCCGGCCTACCATAAGGGTACTGTCGGCGGTGGAAACACAACCTCGAAACTGAGCTGGGCTATACCGTCCCCTCCCTACCGGACTGAACCGAACCGAACCCTGGGGTAGAAATGCGCCACTAGTGGGAGTGCGCCCTAAGACACACACTAAATATACACTGAAACCAATCAAGACTACAGTGTTTGACTCCCAGCCAAAAGGGTATTGGATCCAGCTCACATGTACGCCCCCTGACCAGTAGAACCTTGTGCTGCACGCTAACTCGGGGACATTTTACCTTAAAGGGGTGATATCATTCTTTTCAACCCCTCCCTTTGCATTAGTTATATGACGTATGTATACATTTTCTAGGTCTGCTAAACTAGAGAAATCTAAGTCTGAGCCAGGGGGAGAATTCTCTTCCACCGAGAATGCCCCTCAATAAGTGCATGAAACAGCTTGTTTGCGCTCAGACTTCACTTCGTTAACAGTGTAGAATGTGCAGTGGGCAGTGCTAAAATGCTGGTAGCCTCCCGGCTACCAGCAATCTTCACAACTTCTCGATGAAGTGAATTTGCTGACACAGCCACAAAGGGTTTGACCAATCACAACAGAGTGGATGTGCTGTCCAATCACAGCAGACTGAGCTACTCGGGAGTGGGGGCTTAAAGCAACAAGATACAAAAACAGAACATTTCTGAAAGACGCTGAATTAGTTTCTGTAGCAATAAGACAGTGTGAGAATAATAAAGGGTAAATCTAACGTACAGGAATGTAACCCTATTCTAGTATAACCCCAATTATGCGATAATTAACCCTAAAAAAGCATGATATGGGATCAGTAATCACTGTAAGTGGCTGTGAATGAGCGTCAGAAGAACCAGTGTGTGGGTGAGACGTGGTGTGGAAGGTGTGCTGACCGTATGGCGTGGTCCATGCGCGACACGGTAAGGTAGGCGGCCAGGTTGGCGGTGTAGGAGGAACACACGATGAGGGTGAACAGCCACCAGCTGCCCATCACGATCCTCAACGCCACCGAGCCCGCCACGCTGTCCCCCCCTGCAAAGAGAGAGATTTTTTTCATTGTAGGAGATGAAAAAGGTGAGGGAACTAACTTTATACTTCATCCCCCTGCATGCCCAAGGTAATATTATATGATAAAATATAATATATTACAAGGGTAGAATGGAAAGGGCTCATGCAGAATTGGCATGTAAACATACTAACGTAATAACTGCAGTAGCAGGGGTGAAGAGCAAAATATAAAGACCACCAAACGAATGACTCCATAGTCTAACAAAACCAGTAGTTTTAGATTAAAGGCTTGTTGGGCCAGCTTATGGGTGGATAACGCAGTGTTCAGGATGTAAGAGACAAACTTCCTTTCAGATCAGACGCCGAGTGGTTGAACAACCTAAAAAAGTTCACAGAATCACATTCACATTACATTAAGGGCATTAGGCAGACATGTTATCCAAAGCGCAAAGCGACTTTCATTAAAGCTTGGATCTACGATCATGGAGAGCTAGCATGATTTGAAATTAGCTTCTCCTCAGAGTTCCGTCTAACCCCCCCCCCCCCCCCACCCCCCCCCCCCACACACACAAACACAGGTGGAATGTTGTCCGAGCTGTATCTAAATGCTTTTTTGTTAATGCTTTTTCAGCTTTGGAAAAATAATTCCTTTTCTTTGCCTTTTTAGAAGGGTGAGAGGGTCCAAGCACTGGTGGCAGTGGAAACTTCTACTGACTCTTCTCTGCCATTGTACAGAGTTACCTCCAGTAGTAGGCTACTCTCTGTCGGTGACAACGTGCATTGAGCTCAGGAAAGGAGGCTTGTGATTGGTTCTTTCGATTTGGACCAAATGGCAGTAATTGGTCAGCATTTTTTTTTACAGGATTATAGCAGCTGCAGCATTTGTGGGGTTTTCATTACTTTTTCAGTGCCCATAAATGTATTTATTTCTGTCGGGGTGTAAAAAAACATTTTAAACAATATATTAAAAAGTGCATATTGCAGGATAAAGAACACACTGCCTTTAAGTACATTTGTCTGAAGAAAGTGACAATATATCGCAGTTGGTACAGTTTATATAACATACAATAAATACAAGGTTGTAAATCACAGGCAACATTGTTGCATCATAACTTACTTCATATCAGCCAGAAAGTGAATATCTTCCAATGTTATTTAGGCCAGTGAATAGACAGATTGATTCAAAACTCAACCTAACACAGCCGAATGAAGAAAGTATGTGCTTTGTCTTTTCCCCACAGCATTGGATGTATTAAACGGTTTTATTAGGTGAGTGCTGCATGCAGCGCTCAACTACTGTTCTTCATAAGTTTTATTAGTGTGAATGCTTCAGCATTCACACTATAACATTGAAATCTTTATTGGTGTGAATAAGCATTGACATCTTAGAAATGCTACATATTTTTTTTTCCCCTTTGTTCCGCCACTTTTTCCGCTCGCGACTCTTTCAACATACTTCAAAGTAGAAACATCATTCAAACATTACAATTTTGAGCTCCGTTAGTACCACTATGCTATTATTTTCTGTATTCATACTATTCATAATTCCCGAGATAATCAAGGTTATTCACCCAAAATTCCCCCATATATTCCTATTGGGAAAAAAATGCTGATTCATCCTTCGGTGCTATGTCGTATTTCCGACGCCTCATTGTTCCGGCGTTTCAATTGTCCAAAATATTTCCCATTAGATGGACATGTCACTATGCCGACGGTTCAATTTTACGAAAACAGAACCCATTGCTCCGAAGGGCCTCTCTCTCTCTCTCTCTCTCTCTCTCTCTCTCTCTCTCTCTCTCTCTCTCTCTCTCTCTCTCTCTCTCTCTCTCTCTCTCTCTCTTCGTCTCGTCCACACTTTGCTCTCCAATATAAAAAAAGAACAACTTCATACCGTCATGTTATCAAAGCAACCTACATCCACGTACCACAGTGCAAGTAAACACGTCATGCCTTCCAGATGAATTATCACTAAATATGAAAGACTTTGATAATTATGGTCCACAAATGTAGTTTACCACTATGATGTGTGTTGCAAAACAAAGTTTTTCCACGCAGGGCAACAGCCATCTTGTCAGGGGCGGTCAACTTGAGGCGTCTTGCTCAGGGGCACCTCGATAATCAGCTAGGAGGAGCCGAGGATCGAACCAGCAACCTTCCACCCAACCCGCTCTTCCTCCTAAGCCGTCCTGACTTCAGAGTCATACATTTAAGTTCCTGATTTGGAGAGGCATTACAAGTTGTAGGATTTGCCCTACAGACTGGGTCTCGAGTTGCTCTATCTATCTGCAGCAGCAGAGAGTGTAAGGACAGGTATTTCTTGTTGGTGGACTGGGAACAGTGCCAGAGCCGGGAAAGACGGGCGAATGCGTAGCCAGAATTGATCATGAAGAACTAGATGTGCGTCGAGGTGACCTAGATGTGCGTCACATGCAAATAGATTCACTTGCATTGATAAACCGAATAGCATAGACTTCGATTCTGCTGGGGACGCGTCCCCACCAGTTTTCCTCAAGATGAATTTTGTACCCACCACAAAAAAAAAACCTTGAGTTGAAATTTTATGGAATACAACACGGCACTTCTCAATGCCGTGGAACGCGCCGTTCACTTGCATGGGCTCTACACAACTTCCGGCGGTGAATTATATTTGATAATTCACCGTTGCTAAGTATAATTGACCGCTGTCAAGGAAAACAAAGGACTTTTTGCCTCTAACGACGTCTTTGGTATCACTCCGCAAGTAGTCCGGTAACTTGTCAACCCCAGCGTCTTCAGTTGCTAAGCAACATCAACGTCTTTGGCTGACTATTTCTCTGTTGATGAACACTACGAATGCTGGTAACAAATAAATTGTAAATAGACACACCATGGGAAGTTATTTTTTCGTTGTGGCAAGTAGCCGTGTAATAAGCGGGATAAGAACGTCGCCGGTCATCATCGAAAATAAGCCCCTTCAAGGCAAAGCAAGACACCATCGCTGCGCATCAGTGTCCTGTTTGCCCTGTCTGGGCTTATTTTCCCGATAATGACCGGCGTTCTATACATTATCCCTTACTTATTACACGGCTCTTCTCAATGCTGTACACTGCTCCATTCACTTGCATGGGCCTTCCCAACGTTCAGCTGTCAATTACTTTTGTTTAATACCCGGCTCTTCTCAATACAGTGGAATGCTCACGTCCAGCATATTTGACCACTGTCAAGGAAAGTGGATTTTTTGCCTCCGATTAACCGACTTTGGTGAGCTTTTTCTCTGCTGGTCAACGCTACGAATGATAACAAATACATTGCTGGAAAGAGACACACTGTGAAGTTATTTTTTCGATTTGGCAAGTAGCCATTACTAATAATACCAATACTCTTTGGCTGGGATGATGAGGCATCAGACAATCAAGTAATTTTAGCCTGAATACATAGGTAAAAAGCACCAGAGCAGGTTGATGGACAGTATCAGAACGATAACCTGTTGAACTAAATGGATGTGGTAGGCTACGCCACCGGATGCATCTGCAGACCACTGCTGTGGCGAGATCTTTTGTGTTTGTTGTATTCAAGTGGTCAGCTGTTTTAACTTGCAATTGAGGAGTCAGTCTCTTATTGACACAAAGTGACTTTTGGTCATTCTTTGCTTGAATTCTGGGAATTATTGTGGGGGGGAGTGCATGAGTTTTGGTCAGAATGCCTGATGTAGGCTAGATTGGATGGAATGCATGTTGTGAATTGAGAACAGCCAGCTCATGATGTGATACAGCGTTAAGCTGTGCAACAAATATTGTTTTCTTTTTCGATTTTGACGACTTTTGTAGTGCTGTGTGTAGCCACACGTTTGCCTCTTCTGAACTTAAACAAGCAGTTCAATTTCCTTTCCTAGCTCCTCTTGTTTATGTTGGTAGCTTAGCCATGTCATGTCACATTGTCAACATTGGATACATGGAGCAGAACATAGTGGGTCAGATTCTTTTTGGAAACGTTTTCTTCATAAAACGTGCCAGAATTTTTTTTATATACATTTGATTCCTTAGTAATTAGCTACATGGGTATGCATTCTTCCAGAACCTTTCATTACCGGCACTAAAGAGAGAAAAAAAGAGTGCTTCATCATTGTACCCAGCACTTCTGAAAATTCACTTCAGAATGCGTCTCTGTCCCCAGCACATTTCAAACCAAACTGACGCCCATGCCCTATTGGGCACGGGCCCAATAATGGCTAAACAAGTGGCTAAACTCTCTCTCTCTCTCTCTCTCTCTCTCTCTCTCTCTCTCTCTCTCTCTCTCTCTCTCTTCTCTCTCTCTCTCTCTCTCTCTCTCTCTCTCTCTCTCTCTCTCTCTCTCTCTCTCTCTCTCTCTCTCTCTCTCTCTCTCTCTCTCTCTCTCTCTCTCTCTCTCTCTCTCTCTCTCTCTCTCTCTCCTATGTATATACACCTACATGCTACCCACTACCCTCCTCTGCACTTCTAAAAAAATCCCTTCCATCTGCTTCACAGACAGCAGAAATACAAAGGCCATTGTGTCGGCAACACTGTTGAATATTCCACCAACAGAGTACCGCTCTCCAGTGATGTGTCTCTTCCTTCAGCCTATTCCTCGTATCCACTCTGCATCAGGCCGCCCCCCTGGATCAGTCTTCGCTGGGCTCATAATAGCCCTCCATGGCTGTGATTAGATGTGATTGATTGAAGCCAACCGCGAGAGAGAGTGGGAGAGCGAGATGACGGACTGAGGATAAAGAAGGGGAGGAAGACTGTGGGATGCAGCTCAAATGAGGGAGAGAGAGAGAGAGAGAGAGAGAGAGAGAGAGAGAGAGAGAGAGAGAGAGAGAGAGAGAGAGAGAGAGAGAGAGAGAGAGAGAGAGAGAGAGCATCCAGAATGTTATTTAAGTATTTGCTTATCTTGCAGGCCCATTTTGGCAAGGTGTCATTGGAGATTCACGTAATCAAGGAGCAGGTCATCTGGACTCCAGCAGTCCTACTGCGCTGGAGCTGAGCTCCTGGGGGCAGACGGCCCAGTGCCCGGGCCCGCTCCTCGCTTTCCATCTTTAGATATTAATAGTATTAATTTGGGAAACTAAAGAGCAGGTAGGGTGCGGACACGGGGATGGAACTCAAAGTGAAACATCCTCACGGCCAGACTCTCCTGTCCCGTAGCAGACCTCCTTTACCAACCAAACATCATCAGTTAAAGGTATTTGATTATTAGGGTATGAATCGATTTAAAATGCTGATTAATACAAATATGCAGATGAAATGACTATTGTTACATTGAAAACTTGGATACGATTGTATAGGCGACCCACAATGCAACGCCACTATACCTTCATCCATCCAGGCAGGAACTGTGTTGTTTTTTTTCAAAAGAAATGTAAGAGTTTGTAAGATGGGGGGGGGGATTTGGTTTCCTTATTCCTTTGCTTTTCCCAAGCCCTCTGCAGGTGGGTGGTGGGTGGGGGGGTAATAAGTTGTCATTGTAAAGGTGCGTCACACCAAACGCGAAGGGGCGACATAATCCCATACAAAGTGAACATAGAGAATTATTCGCTGGAGAGAAAACTGGCGTCAAGTTTCGATTTGTCGCGCCACACTTTCACCCTGCACAGGCGAGCGCCAGGATTTGTAGTGCGACGAATTCGCTTGAGTTCAAATATTTCAACTTTGCCACGACATTCACTTGATGACAGCCAATCAGCGTTCAAAAGCGTGGCCACTGAGTGACATGTGTAATGTAACAGCCAATCAGCGTTCAACTGGCCAACCGTTCCCTGCAGTGCATTCCGGGGTGAACCGCAGCAAATTCGCCTGACAAAACTTTCACAGCGACAGTTCATAATTTGGCGCACAACAAAACTTGGGTGACAATGCGTACAGGCGACAAATGTGTCTTTTG
The DNA here is from genome assembly GCA_900291075.1 of Melanogrammus aeglefinus. Taxonomy (NCBI): domain Eukaryota; kingdom Metazoa; phylum Chordata; class Actinopteri; order Gadiformes; family Gadidae; genus Melanogrammus; species Melanogrammus aeglefinus. The sequence goes on along the minus strand of OLKM01001026.1, from coordinate 64,117 downwards.
GTGTAAACACACCTTAAAGGTGCGTTCACACCATAAGGAACCCTGAAGTCTGCAGGTGTCCTGCTTCCTTTCTTTGTACTAGATTGTTCTTTCTACGGTCATTCTGCTCTGGGTACCAGCAGTCCTACAGTGTGGTGACAGACCCGCTGTGGGTCGGTGTCCAACCTGGACTGCACCAGAACACCTGGACCAGGGAGAGACCAGAATATCTGGACCAGGGAGAGACCAGAACACCTGGACCAGGGAGAGACGGTGCACAGCCTGGAATACACAAGAGAACCTGAACATGCAAGGCTGTGTCTTGGTGTTGGTCGATACGAATATGAAGTGAAAGAGGACAACCCCCCCGTTCACCCAGAGTTGAGCTTGTCTGCCATGAGCCTTAATCTTTTTAAAATCTTATTTGGGAGTTAATGATGGTTCATACTCGATCTCCAAAAAAAATCACCCAATTCTGATAAGGGCTCACAGCCTTGCATCAGTTTGACAGAGGTGTAAGTGTAGATTGAATGTAACGTAGGGTGTGTGTGTATGTGTGTGTATGTGTCTGTGTGTGGGCATGTATCTGGTGAGCAAAGATAATAACAGTCCCTTTTAGTTCAACCGTGAAGCTATGAACATTAAATGCTGTCTACTTCAGGGTCTGCCCACCTTGCTGTACGAACGCTCCGTACACGATCCAGATGGCGCTGTGCAGCGTCCCGGAGCCCACCGGCGTCTGGCCTGGTGGTGCATTCTGGGTAACGGCAGAGGATGTGGAGGAAGCAGAGGAGGAGGAGGAGGAGCGCAGCGTCTGCAGCCGGTTGAGGAGGAAGATGAGCACCCCAACGACGGGGATGGCGGCAGCGATGCAGGCCCACACGGCCAGGTCAAAGGGCGCAAAGAGAGAGAAGATGTTGATCTTCTCCTCGGGTTTGCGGATCAGGATGCCCACGCTGTAGTCCAGGTAGCGCTTACTGAAGTCCACCACGTTCTCCCGCTCTGGGGTGATTGTGACTGCCGACACGGCCAGGTCCGCTCGCTGGAGAGGGGGCAGGAAGAGGAGGATGACAGTCAGAATGAAGATCAATGAGGAACGATGAAGAGGAATGAAGAATGATGAAGAACAATGAAGAATGATGAAGAACGATGAAAAAGGATGAAGAACAATGAAGAATGATGAAGAACGATGAAGAGCAATGAAGAACAATGAAGGATGATGAAGAACAATGAAGAAGGATGAAGAACAATGAAGAATGATGAAGAACGATGAAGAACAATGAAGAATGATGAAGAACGATGAGGAAAAAATGAAGAACGATGAAGAACGATGTAGGAGAATGAGAATAATGAACGATGTAGCGGAATGAGAGTAATGAACGATGTAGGGGAATGATAAAGAAAAATCCAGAATGCTGATCAACGAAAAACAACCAGAGCCATCAGATATCGGACAAAAAAGAGCAAATAAAAAGAGAGAGATCAGAGGAAGAGAATGAAGAGAGGTCAATGAGGAGAAAGCATCATAAACTAAAAAATAGGATTGCACAGTACGATGTGCTGCGTTGTCTGGATATTACTCATCGTTAAAGCTAAACCTCGGCTTTTTGGCCCAAGGCTACGTTTTATGTGGGGAGGCTAACAGATTTAGTGGTGTTAGGTAACAGTGCTGATGAAGAGGGGAGGAACTTCCAGGTTGCACTGCTGACATTGAGAAAGGAAAATGCATTTAAATGTCGTGTTATGGTTTTAATCAACTGTGACTAATTTGAATGGCCAAATCTCAAAATGATGGCCAAACATAAATGTCTTAAAACACTTCTTTATTATCAAAAATGAATCCTTCATATTTATCTCATTAAATGATGAAACATTAATGAACCATGAATCGTTTGGATTGCAATTACTGTTATGACACAGATATTCCTTACTATTGGATAAATATAGCAGTGGCACTAATAGGATTATGGGATTGAAAAGAGCAGGTAACAACAGCCCAGCCTAAGCTGTGTTGAATGCACAGTTGGTACCTTGTTGATCAGCTCTCCAATCATACCGTTCCATGAGCCATTGGGCAGCTGGGATCCATACTTGCTGTCCGACACCTGAGGAAAACGACACAGACATTTTAGGGAAGGGAACCTTCAACCTTCTTGCCTAAATGTTCAAATTTAGTAGAGCCAGATTTCTTCTCAAATTTGAATATAGGTCATCACTACTTCGGATCAGGGGAAGATAATCATATTTCACCCCTCTGGAACCAAGTATGAAGCAAACACGCCCACCTCTTGTTGGAATGAGGTCTCAGGATTATTGTCATCGCATCTGTGATGGCTATTTCGAAGTGTGTAGTTTAATAGCCATTGCTTCAGGTTTTAGTTGAGCTGTATTTAGCGCACCTGCTCTTCTACTATTCCTGCCTTATTCCGTCTTCCGTTTTTTCAAAAATGTTTATTCCTTAAAGTAGGATGCACCATGGTTACAAAACTGTTTGCTCCCAACTACTAAATCTGGACTCCAAATTCTGTCCTTCAAAAACGAATCCCCTTATATGATCCACCTGCCATCAGCCTAGCAATCAAAACAAACCAAAAAAATGGGGGAGCTTTCTCAGAATAAAAATAGGCAGATTTTGTTCCCACATTCTGGCCTTTAGTTGCGACTGCCGTCAGCGAAACAAATACTTTTTAAAATAAATCTTCAAGGAGGTTAAATTTCTTTCTTTTCTTAAATCACTCTTCATCTGAATGCATGTTGATAACACCCTTTACTCATGGGTCATTTAAATGTGCTTGTCTTAGGCTTGAGCAGCGCACTCTGCACATGACCCTTTGATTCTTGTAATGGTTTGATCAATCAGGGACATTGTTGAGCAGTGTCAACCACATTGAGCGCAACATCGTTTCTGGAATATTACAATTTTGACGCGTCTGGGGGAAGATACGCCTTTGTCCATCTCTTCTGGAAAAGGACCACTACATATTAGATTTGCTTCCACCTCCTCCTGGAGTAAAAGTCTTCGTTCTGAAAGACCCCAGTTGGCAGGATTGGCTTTCCCTTAAGTTGGAGCAGGTGGTTTGGCGTCACGGCCTCCTAGTCCTGAGGATCATCAAACAAGGTTGTGATAGGGTTGGTCATGAAGGATTGCACAAAGGGCCATCTGTAACCTTTTGAGCTACTATGAGCTTGTGCTCTGTGCCAACGTAGTTTGTGCCATTGTCAATATACCATAGGGGTCCATCATCACAGTAGTAATATCCTTCCTTCAATACATCAGCATCCTTAAAATGGCAGTTCCCTTCACTATTTACCAACTTGCATGGTTCCAAAGCTTTTGGGCAATTCAATCAAATGAGCAGTCCTATATCTTTAGAAATTGTGGTTAGCTAAACATCAGAGATATGGCCATTTCAAAATGTCAGCCTGTGTGGGAATGTTTTCTTTCATGACGGGAATCTCTAAGTGAGTAAATACATTGTTTTCAGCAGAATCTCTGTTCTCTACCATTTGATGTTAAGCTCGTTCATCAACAAGAATGTAGCAGTAGGCTACTACCAGGATCTACAATCGTATAGGTTTGGAAAGTCGTATTCCCGTTAGCATGCTTAACATGGACAGGCTAGACTAGCAAGAGAACAATCTTTACTGGCCCCAGTATGTCACTGATCATTGTGAATACCATTACATTGCTCAGTGTTCTTCTTGGCTCGGGAATCCACCTTTTCTTTGGGCAGTCTTGTTTTTATTTCACTACACGCATCGAGTAAGTTGTCCCCTGTACAAAATAAACATGGCTTCTGAAAAACAAACATCTTATCAAGGTCTTTCAGTTGTGTAAGCATTTTGTTGTTCCACAGGGTTCTGTGAACAACTGGTAAGTATTCTTCACAGGGTTCTAGGGTACAGTGGTGATAGCAGTGGCGAATCGGCTACCTTTGTGGTTAGGGTTAGAGACCTTGTACCCCTATCGCTCTCTTTGGTGGGCTTGGATTCTTTGTGTTCCCAAAGATGGGATCGGAAGAAACCAAATCTATCCTGCCTGTCAATGCAGACTTCAAACCGGCCCTTCTTTTGCTGTACTCCAAAATGTCACAAGCGTCCGACCTGAAGTTCGGACGCTTGTGGAATTTCGGAAATTTCTATCTGAGCTTTAAAGTGAGTTTGATATGATTACTCTAAAGTTAGAGGGCATGTTCATCTCTGCAACGTATTCTGTGTTTTACTTGCTGACAATGCTTCATGTTACTCCAAATCCTTTATTTTTGCTGTAGTTGCAGCAATGTTTGCTTCCATGTCGTATTCAACTCTTTTTTGCTTTCAGGTTTGATTTAATGTTTCTTCCCAAGAACCTCAGAGCGAACCAATAACACTTCTCCCTCTGCCTCAGCTTCTACTCTCAACCTTCTGGTATTTGAGGATGCAGTTCTCCTCGACATGCTTGAGGCACTATCTTCAGGGTTGACATTGGACGCCTCTTCAGTTACCCTGTAAGACATGTGCAAATATTTCCAGCCTTGTCTTAACATTGCTTAAATGGTCTTGGACCCTTTTCATTTTAGGCTTAAATCAGTCCATTTGGTCACACTCTTGAGCCTCTTCTGATTAGTGATTGCACATTCTTGTAGAAGTTTACACATTCACCCAATGTATTTTCAAGCGCTTAAAATTTTTAGTTTATGGACTCTGTGTCCATTTCCGTGAGAGTAACCCTCATAAGAGGGTTAATCTCGTTCTGTTTGCATGTCCCTGAGAGCGCATCATTTTCAGCAAGCCTCTAACATCGACCTCAATGTTTAGCTTGTTCTCTCCCAATTTGTCTGCCATCCCTACAGCCCAGTAATTACTTGGCTGTGTCAACGGGCTACACAGTAGGCCTACTTGTTTCAGTAGCGCTGATCAGATGCACTGACAACAAAGTTGGAAGAGCCTCATGCAACATTTACTAAACAAAACAATTCACACTTACATTCAATTACCGTTCAGCAAGCATATTGTTTGTTTTACCTTTGCCCAAGAAGTCTGCTTGGATCTATTTTTAATTTATTTGGTCGCATTTGGGTTCAATCCAAACTCTGGGTTTGTAAAAGTAGTGATAAGTTCCAAGCACAACGTTATTGTAACTAAATCTAATGTTTTATTTCAAAGTGTGTATTTTTATAGCCATTGCTCCAGATTTTAGTTGAGCTAGAGCATTCTCGTTTTCCTGCCTCCACGTCGTGGACTTATTCCGTCTTTGCCAAAATGTTTTTACCATAAAGTATTCAAATATTCTATGAAGAGGGATGCACCATGGTTACAAAAAAATGCTCCCAACTACAAAACCAGGACTCAAACTTCTGAAAATCAAAAAAGGTATATATTGGGGCACCTGCCAATCAAGCTAACATGGGCGTGGCCAACTAATCAAAACAATTCGGTTTGGCTCAGAAAACATCCCTATTAATTATTTGTAATGGGTTAAATAGTTATCCATTTATGTTACAGAAATAAAGTTTATAATTTCAATCTGAAATTGCTAATTATTACAAATAACACTAACACATGGGTCAATTTATGTACCTTTATATTTTATCAAACACACATAGATCCCATAGTAGCCTACAAGAGCCAGCTCAGATCACGTAAACAAAGATATTTATCAGTTTCCTTCCAACTCCTTCCTTCCTAGTCTGCCGATAAGCTCTTCGAAGCACTCAATATGAACAACCTGGACTTGATATACACTATTCAATTTCTAGTTTCCCCACCTGATAAATGTCATATTTGAAGCCCAGGATCTTGGCGAGGGCGTCCAGCACATCGATGGAGAAGCCCTTGTACCGCTTGGGCTGGCCCAGGATGTTCTCAGCCACCATCACAAAGGGGTCCTCCTGAAGAACACAAAAACAGTTCTCATTTACACCACTCCTCTGGTACTGTGAGGAGCATGAGGCACACATCTTCCTGAAGAAGACATGAATGGCATCAGTTGAATGTCCCCTATTACTAACTCCAACCCTCTGGTACTTCAAATAGAATAAACACACACTCATCATCCTGAGGAAGATGGAGATAATGATATAATACTATAGAGAGCAACTGAGAGAGAGCGAGAGATGAGTAAGAGCATAAAGGAAAGGTGTTAATTGTACCGCTCAGATAAACAAAAAACAGATGGATGTGGAGAGAGAGAGCGAGAGAGCGAGAGAGCGAGAGAGAGAGAGAGAGAGAGAGAGAGAGAGAGAGAGAGAGAGAGAGAGAGAGAGAGAGAGAGCGCGCGCATGGAGAACATGGGGAGATCGTCCTTATGTTTAATTGACTCCCTTGGTGCAGAAAAGGAGTATGACACATCGACATCTTCCTGAAGAAGAATGAGATACAGGGTGGCCTTGAGAACATGAGACAAGCACATCCAAGTCCAAGGGGAAGAAGTTAAGAGTTGAGGGAGGCCATGGAGAACATGAGGAGAACATCTAGACTCATGAGAATGTTTTTCAACTCTTGCCCTTAACTCAACTGTTCTGGCAACCTGTAGAGGACGAAACCAATGAACATACCTTCCTGTAAGGAAAATGGAGTTAAGGCAGTGGAATGGAGAACATGAAGAGAATATCCATATGTTTCACCAACCCCACCGCTCTGGTACCTCAAGGAGGATAAAATTAACTGTTGCAATAATTTTTCGATCTACTTAAAGTTTTCTGCCAGGAAATAACAAACAAACAAAGACAGCCGCATCACCCATGCACCGCATTATTCAAACCGAAAAGCTTTCTTACTGATGTCTTCTCTTAGTGTGAGATTATTTACATTTGTATAGATGATCAAAAATGATGAACTTACCAGTAAAGTGACAACCTTGACGGTCACCCCTTGCATCCCGTTCTCGATGCGGCTTTCCTTCAAGCTGCCGTTCAGCCCGTGCACCGAGTCCCAGGTCGCCAGCTGGAGAGACCAGAGAGAGAGGAGCAAGGGTCAGCACAATGACCGATGTGCATTAAAGTTACATGGATGTAGACTCCCCAAATGTACTTGAGGAAACATTCTGCGGTTTCATTGATTGTTCATTGAAGGCGATTTATTGTTCATTGAAGGCGATCTAAAATGTGTGAGCCTGGGTTTTTTGATGGTGGGCGTGGTTCCGAAAGAGCAGGGATAGAGCGGGACGGAGGGAGACTACATGGTCGTGAGGGTTGGATATATATAAATGATAGAGTTGCACTCAGCAGGGAGTTTCATCCACAGTAACCTACAAGGGGGGGCTGAGAACAGTCAAAGCATAATACATATATATAGAGAGAGAGAGAGAGAGAGAGAGAGAGAGAGAGAGAGAGAGAGAGAGAGAGAGAGAGAGAGAGAGAGAGAGAGAGAGAGAGAGAGAGAGAGAGAGAGAGAGAGAGAGAGAGAGAGAGAGAGAGAGAGAGAGAGAGAGAGAGAGAGAGAGCGAGAGAGAGAGAGAGAGAGAGAATAAGTAAGCAAGTAATAATAATAATTAAAGACAAAGGACAAGAACAAGAGAACAAGAACAAGAACTACGAAATAAAAAAAACAATAATAAGAGGAGCGTCCTGAGCCCGTTCCAATTAGATCAGGGCCGACTGTCACTCAGATATTATAAGGAGCAAATAGGCCAGACTCTCCACAGCCAAATCCCGTGTAGCGCCCTACTTACCAGTCTCCTCTGCATAATTAACTCTGCAGCCCATCAAAGAGCATCTCTGATTGCCGGCCCGTGTGTGTGTGTGTGTGTGTGTGTGTGTGTGTGTGTGTGTGTGTGTGTGTGTGTGTGTGTGTGTGTGTGTGTGTGTGTGTGTGTGTGTGTGTGTGTGTGTGTGTGTGTGTGTGTGTGTGTGTGTGTGTGTGTGTGTGTGTGTGTGTGTGTTTGCGTCCATGTTTGCCGATGTGTCTGTGTCTGTGTCTGTGTGGGTGTATGTGTGTGCGTCTGTGTTTGAGCAAGGGCATAATTGTTTATATCTAGAAAATGTGTTTGTAAATGGTTTTTGGGGGATCTATTATGTCATATCACCAACTGATGGTGTTATGCTAATCTTCTACAGCTGTGCTGTTGACGTCTATTCGGTTATTTGGCCGACGGGTTCGTCAGAAGTGACTCAAGCGGCGAGCGTATGTCTAAAGAAGTAGATTTGTTACCGTCAGGCCGAGGCTGGACAAAGTATCGGTTTGGTCACCGAGCGCTACGGTAGTTAAGACCAGTGTGGTTTCCGTGGAGACGTGGAAATCAAAAGAAGTACTGGCATATTACATTTGTTTGATTGTTTTCTGCTCAATCACATTAGATCTTACAAGGGGGGGGACATTAGGCAGTGGCCAGGATGATGTGTGTGTGTGTGTGTGCGTGTGTGTGTGTGTGTGTGTGTGTGTGTGTGTGTGTGTGTGTGTGTGTGTGTGTGTGTGTGTGTGTGTGTGTGTGTGTGTGTGTGTGTGTGTGTGTGTGTGTGTGTGTGTGTGTGTGTGTGTGTGTGTGTGTGTGTGTGTGTGTGTGTGTGTGTGTGTGTGTGTGTGTGTGAGTAGTTTTTTTTAAAGATAACCTTTATATGTTTGCTCATGTATATGCAGACCACTGTCCATGCTACCAGCCATCATGACACATTGACACAAACTTTAGTTTAGATTCATATTTTACAAGCTCTACACTCCATAAAGTCAGAAACTAATAAATAAATAGCGTATCTTAGTACAGCTTTATTTTAAGAACATTGAGAATATTGTTCCACTGTTCTTACAATCGTCTTACTTCCCCCCCTAATCATTAAGACAAATGAGTTCAAGAATAATTTAAAACATTAAAAAGGAGAAGAAAATCAAGAATAATTGTATACAATTAAAAAACGAATTCTAGGATGCTAAATATAGGTGATAATCTTGCTTAACCATGAAACCATAATAAACTCAACCTAGCAACTCAGATTTAACACCCCCTTCAGCGCTGTTCAAACATCTAAATTGTGTTCATTCAAATGAAACACGCTTGTCATATGCCTGGTCATACGTAGACTAACCCCCCTATCCACTCATCAAACAGAATCATGCAATAGCCCTTTGCTTGCCATGAAACACAGAGCTAGAAACTGAAAGCTACTGACATTAGTAATCACATGTGCCAGAGATCACTCGTTATTACTGTCTTTTTCCCTAAAAGTCTTGTGGAAAAGTAGAATGGAAAATTATTCATAACATGCGTTTTTCCAAAGCGACTTCCATCGGATTTAGTCATTAATGAGCAGTTGACGGTCAGGGCAGCTTGCTCTAGAAGGTCTGCACCCTTACCTCACTGTTCATTTGACCATGTGAGGGAATGAGGAGGGAGAGCAGGGGGACAGAGACGTGTGAGGAGAGAGAATCAGAAGGAGATTGAGAGGGAGAGAAAGATAGAGAATGTTAATGAGAGAGGAGGGGGAGAGAGGGGGAGAAAGAGAACGTAGAGAGAGGAGCCAAATCATCGTTGTGTGAGTTAAAAATTAATAAAAGTGACTCCAATTATTAAAAAAGAGTGATTGTCTGTAAAAAGATTTGAGTAGGGTATGTGTGGGCCAGTGGTTTCAAAAGACACTTGCTCGGGGGGAAGTTTGTTGATGAAACAGAGAGAAAGAGAGTGAGGCCAAGAGAGGGAGCGGAAGATGGAAAAAAATGCAAGGCAGAGAGAGATCGTAAACGACGGCAACTGACACAAGGAGCGCTTGTTTCTTCATACTAAAGCATCATTCGGCAGCACTGTCCCTTCAAATATCGTTAGATATTTGGGGGTTAGGGGGTGCCTGTAATTCAAATAGAGTAAAACAAAATCAGCTCTGGCAACACCCAAGATATATATCTCGGGTGTCGAGATATATAGATATATATATATATATATATATACATATATATATATATATATATATATATATATATATATATCCCGGGAGCATGTTAAATTACGATTTTCCCACAGTGAAGCACTTAGCATCTAGCGATGTATCAGTCATGTTGACTGCTCAGTAAATGACTGGAATAAGCAGCTGAGAAGAAATCCTAAGATGCCTGCCATTTATATAGTCATGAACAACTTTCCTCATGTGGCGACAGGGACAACCAGAAAAGCCCCGTGACCAATGAATAATTTTCGCTCCACGCACAACGCACCCATTAACGAGCTTGGAAGAAAACTTTGGATACTATTTCGCAGACGACATAATTAATCAAACAACAAAGGGCTTTTAGTCGTGGATTTATCGGAAATGGCTAATTGCCTTGACAAATCTTCTTTCAAGCTTATCCCAAAAAAAATCCTGCGGATCTACCGATCGATCTAGACACAGACTTTTCACTTGCACGTTTTAAAGGCGATATTGTGGAGAAATCACCTCTCTAATTGGGGTCCAATGGCGGGCCAAGTTATGTCCGAATTCTTTGAGGGTATTACTGGAGCAAAACAACTGAGCATCTGTGAAAGTTTTAGTTGTAAAAAAAGAAAAAAAAGAAAGTCATGTGTGTTAGTAAATTGCAAGTCAGAAAAAAATGCCTTAGGGGTTGACAATTTCTCAAACCTTCTAAAAATATGAATTACAGGTGCACAAATCCTATTCTACAAATCACAAATTAAGAAACTCAAACACTCACCTTTCTGCTACAGTGGTTGCAGTGTGTATGGTGCAATATACATTCTCACACATGCATCAAAAAAAATTGCACATCCGCATTCAGTATGTGAATTCTCGCACAAACACAAGTCAATAGATACTACTGCTTGTATCTGCCGCTAAGAGTGAAATGCTGTTTCTTCGCTCACAATCGACAAGCTCCACACACTCTCACTTTTGCACCACATATCTAAGTGTAATGGAGAGCAAAAGATAGTTGTGAACCTGTAAGTAACCAGTGCATCTGTAAGTTACTAGTACACCTGTAAGTTACTAGTGAATCTGTAAGTTAGTAGTGAACCTGTAAATGACTAGTGCACCTGTAAGTTACTCATACACCTGTAAGTTACTAGTGGACCTGTAAGTTACTGTTGGATCGGTACGGTACTAGTGGACCTGTAAGTTACTCATACACCTGTAAGTTACTAGTGGACCTGTAAGTTACTGTTGGATCGGTACGGTACTAGTGGACCTGTAAGTTACTATTGTACCTGTTAGTTACTATTGCACCTGTTAGTTACTAGTGGACCTGTTAGTTACTAGTGGACCTGTTAGTTACTAGTGGACCTGTTAGTTACTAGTGGACCTGTAAGTTACTAGTGGACCTGTAAATTACTAGTGTGGTCCTGTAACAAACTAGGAAAAAAACACAGCTCCAGCCAGTACCTGATGTTTGAAGAGCCAGTATACCAGAGCCTTATTTATTTATTTTAAACCTTTCCCGAGGTAGCCTTACATCTGAACCAAAGGGCACCGGTGGTGCTGTTGTTAAAGATCCCATAACATGCTTTTTTAGGGTTCATCATTTCATCCGGGGGTACGCTGTGTTTCAGATCACCTGCGTTTGAGCGCATGCATGCACGAGACATGAAGATCCACCTAAACACGTCAGAAACATGTCAAGTTTCCAGCACGTCAAGTCGGACACAGGTGCACTTCTCATACATACTCGAATGGTTTGGCTGAGCGGGCCGTGCAGACAGTGAAGGAAGGCCTGAAGCGGATGACAGGGGATTCTCTCAGCACCCGGCTTTCGCGTTTCCTGTTCAAACACCGCCTCACGCCACAGACTACAACTGCACGCACGCCAGCAGAGATGCTCATGGGGCGTAGGCCTAAGTCAAAGTTGGACCTGCTGCGCCCAGACATGACGCATTGACCCACAGTTTTTCCCCCACTCCCCAACACCAGGTCCACTCAAAACACCCTCACCACTCTTTGTAGCTGTGGAGTCAGAGGGGGAAGTGTGCAGGTCGCTGCGCGCTCACAAACCTCCAGACTTCATATTTTATTGGACACTTGAAATGAATGTCACTGTCATTCAAGGATTTGTATTTCTTAACTGTGCTCAAGGTGCCAGTATATGTTCAGAGGTATGCCAGTTATAACACCATTGTAATGTTTTCTGTATTTTTGGAATGTTGAAATTTACAGGGGGAGAAGGGTTGTAACGTTAACGCTAAGTGCATTCTTATTTGGATGAATATAGGCTCCTCTGGGCTTCCGTAGTTTGAGTTTGACTTCCTGCTATCTCCAGTTGATGTGCACCGTGATTTGTGCCTTACACATAAAGTTTTTAACAGTCAGTTTTCTTCCTTTACAACTCCGCTGCCAGCCTGTATTGGGCAGAAGTTACCATAGTTACTGACATATTTTCTGATGAATTTGTGAATGTGTTTTGCACCATATTCACTTCAGCAATTGGAGCAGGAATGTAATGTTTGAGTTAACGATTTGCGATTTGTAGAATAGGATTTGTGAAACTGCACTGAAGACGTTACGAAGGTGTAACTGTTGTGTTTATGGGAGCAAAAACAAGTTTGACAAGCATTTCTTTCTGTGACTACAAGTTCCACTGCACATGTGCTCACTTGTTTTGGTCCAATAATACTGCATAGAATTTGCGGTATTTCGAACCGTGTTGTATCGGTTTTCGTTGTGTGTGTATATGCCTATTATATTGATAAAATATATATTTGTGTATATATATTTATGTACTGTCAGTGCTGTCAGTTTAACGTGTTAGTAACGGCGTTAACGTAAACCAATTTGAATGGCGTTCATTTTTTTTATTGTGCGATTAAAGCTAGGGTATGCGATTTTGGGGAAAACAGCCATTGAGATTCTGTCGCGTTCTCTCTGGTCCCTCCCTCCCACGCGCTACCTGCTGTAGCTCCTCCCTCCGCACGTCAGTGATGCGCGTTCATGTGAATTCAGTTACATTGATAGGAAGACGAAACACCATGTCCGATTCCGAGGTAATTAAACATTAGTGCTGATAACTGCATAAGAACATATATAGCATCAACATCTTACTCACAGACATAGGTAGATGGTAGAAAGGTAGCTATATCAGCCAAGCAAGTTAGCAAACTAAGTGCCAACTGGTAATTTGTTAGCATAAGCTGCTAGGCTCGTGAACGCTCACGCAGGGACGTACGAACAGTCGGTGCCAAGTTGACGGACAGTCCCACAGCCAATAAGAACGGAGAATCGGAGCCTCGCTCTGATTGGTCAAAGTGTAAATGAGCGGTGGGAATTTTTTGGGGGGGGCACACAGAGGCAGGGGAGAGCAAAGTGATGTGCAGATATTCTCAGAGCACTTCGCCTACATATAGCTGACTGGCTATTATGACATTTTTGCTAAATATTTCAGTAAAAAAATCGCCTACCCTAGCTTTAATGCTCTTTTGGCTTGGCAAACGTCGTTTTTTCACCTGCTGCCTGGCACCAACTAGTCAAGTTAGAAAAACGACAACGCCATACCGGCAAGCAAGGATATGGAGCGGATGAAAAACTCTTTAAAAGTGTGGTGTGTGTTTTTGTGTGTCACTCTGTTCGAGCCTGCACGGGAGTTCAATACTGTTAGGTCTTTCTGACCAATCACAGTTCAAGGCCCACCTGGGCTGTACCACTTCAGGAGGGGCCGCCCAGTTATTCCCCTCTAGACAAAATCGACTTGGTTGCGACGTTGAGAGTTTGTGAGTCTTGCATCTGTTGTAGAGTCGTTCGCGAATCGTTCATTTGTTTGTTCGGTCGGGTTTCCGGTAGCACTAACTTCACTGAGTCTGACTGACTCATGCTGTGCACCGTGCAATGGCGTGCATTCCATGATGTGATTTACCGCTACCGGAAACCCGGCTGAACGGTCAAAGGATTTGCGAAAGACTCCTCCCAATTCAGTCGAGTCGTTCACGAATCAGCCTTGTTTCCGGTAGCGGTGAATCGCATCATGGAATGCGCGCCATTGCACGGTTCTCAGCTGTGTGTGTGTGTGTGTGTGTGTGTGTGTGTGTGTGTGTGTGTGTGTGTGTGTGTGTGTGTGTGTGTGTGTGTGCGCGTGCGCGCGTGCGCGCGTGCGTGTACGCGTTATTCGATAGCCTGGTAATGTGTATAGGGCAGGCCTACGTACGGTAGGAATATTAATACTGGTTTAAATAATAGATGTTATAATATTTCCCATCTTTGCTGAGCAAGAGTTTTGTTCGAAAGTTCAGTGAATGAAACAAATAAAAGCCTGGGTTTTACGGTAGGACTACCACTGTCATGTTGCCTCCCGATGTGAAGTGGACCGGGTTGACTTCACTGCGGGTCTCTCTTCTTCCTGTCCTTGTCAACACTCTCTGATCTCACTTAGGCTAGCAGCATGAAATCAAGGGATATTTAGAATAGAAAAAAATGTGTGATTAATCGCAAGTTAACTATGACATTAATGCTTTTAATCGCGATTAAACATTTTAATTGCTTGACAGCACTAATATACAGTATATACATGTATATATATATATATATATATATATATATATATATATATATATATATATATATATATATATATATATATATATATATACTGTATATTAGTGTATATATTATACCACGGTTAACAGCCAATCAGATCGCCGGATTTCACCTTTCCGTTTTATAAATATATACATACTGTGTATATATATATATATATATTATATTATATACTGTGTGTATATATTATATATATATATATATATATATATATATATATATATAATAATATATATTATATATATATATATTATAATATTATGTATACAATTCAGTGTTTTTGTTTTTTTATGAAAACATATTTGCAAACCACATGTCTAAGGTTAGGTTTAATTTCATCTGAATAGCGCAGTGACCAATTGCCTGGTTTTGGAACACTGTCAAGCGGTCCACTTTTGCCACCTAGCGAGGGTCAGCCTCATCGTCCATTCATCTCTCGCTCTCAAAACCCCTGCCTGTATTCCTACATCAGCACACAGCATTTCTAGCCCGGTTCTTCAAACAATCACAGAAGTCGATTACTTTATTATCCCTGTTGGGCTGTTGGGTTTGCGGCACAGTCGCACTTCATGGCAGGACATCAGCCATGTGACAAAAACAAATACATCAGACACTGACATACATAACATGAAGAAAAAACTGTACATCACACACTACAAAACAGGAATTCAAGCTTATTTCAACTGATTTAAGGCTTTTACATAAAATGTAATTTGCTTATGTAAAAGTCTGTCTTTGTAAATGTGTTAAATGCTCTGTAGTGTGATCCCAAGTAACTTGCTGGCAGTTCTCACTGTTTTTCTGATTGTCTTTTTCTGTGACTCAATGGCATTTCCGAATCAGCAGATCATACAGGAAGTTAAAACACCCTCAATAAATGCAGTGTAAAACTGTTGGTGCATTTTGTTGTTGACATTAAAAACATGCAGCTTCTTTAAAAAGTACATTATTTGCCTTAGTGTGCAAAAGATCAGTGCATGAGTCCCATTTAAGCTTGTTGTCCAGTACAATGCCACAGTATTTGTATTTTGCAGCAACCTGAATAGTCTCCCCATTGATAAAAAAAAGTCGGTAGATTGTTGTGACTTTCTAAAATCTATGGACATTGCTCGGGTATTTAAGATTAAGTGTGACTTATTGCACCATTCTAGAAAGGATTCTAAAACTGGCTCAGGATCTACCTCCCCATCCTGTAGCAGACTGACTAGGACTATGTCGTCTGCATATTTCATAAAGTGCTTGTTTTGTAAAGTGCTAGTGCATGAATTTGTGTATAAAATAAATAGTAAAGGAGATAAAACACATCCTTGTGCAGAGCCTGTTGATATTGTCATTGCATCAGGCAGAAATGAGCCCACTCGTATATGCTGGACCCTACTGTTAAGAAGGTCCATGATCCAATAAATAATATGTGTATTAATGATGCCAGCTAACAAATTCACTGGCTAAAATGTCTGCAAGAATGTGAGGTTGCATGGTTTTAAAAGCAGATGAAAATATGACAACTAAAGTCTTAGCATGAGTCTTTGGTTTCTCAAGGTGAGTTTGCAGTAGGTACATTAATGTCAAGATGCATCATCCACCCCCCTAGAGACTTGATAAGCGAATTGGTCCATAAGATGGTGGGTTTGAAATAAAATGTACCTCTTTATGAGACACTTTGTGACCAGAGATTTCAGTGCTATTGGTCGAAAAGTGATTGGACTCTGTGGGTCTTGGCAGTTTTGGCACGGGTACAATTGTAGATGTTTTCCACAGGATAGCGACTTCACATAGGTTAAGGGAGAAGATAAAATTGTCAGTGAACACAGGGGCTAACTGTTTTGCACAGTGAATAAGGATATTAAAACTGATTTTGTCAAGGCAAGGGGTCTTCCGTGGATTGCAGCGACTAAAAACGTAAAAGACATCTGATTGTCTGATGTTTAGGACAGATGGCAGAGGGAACAGTGGGCAGCATGAGGCCAGCTCCAGCATCGCTGCCAACAAGCGATAGTAGAAGCTGTTTAGCTGGTGTGCCCTTTCCAGTCCCTCACCTCCAAGCAGGATCAAGGAAGGTTTCCCTCTGCCCTTTTGTGGGACATTGATCATGGTCTTGAAGCCCTGCCATGCCAGGCGGGAGTTGCCTGACACCAATGTTTCCTCAATCTTCTGTCTGTAACTGTTCTTATCCAGCTGTATTTGCCTTTTAAATATGTCTCTGTGTGTACCTTTTGGCTGTGTCATCCTGATTACAGTATCCTTTTTTATTTTCAATTATAAAATTCTTTAATTTGTTGGAGCTCTAGGGCTTCTCGTTTAGGATAATTTCATTTTTTTTTATGGGTATGACTGTGACTACACAGACATTTATGTAGTCAGATATTGTTTCTACCTGTTAATAATATCAGGGAATTTAAAAGTATCCCAGTTTGTGCAATCGAAACCACCCTGCAGGGCCATAATACTGGCTTATTCCATACTTTAACTGAGCCTTCTTGGGGCTTCTCCCTCTGCAGGAGTCTCTGATATGTAGGCCTGAGGTAAACCACATTGTGATGACCACATGATGCCCGTAGTGGTGGGAGCAATGATGCACAGTAGGCGTCTGTGACAGTTCCATAACATAGGTCTGAAAACATATTTTTCCTGGAGGGACAGTCCACATAATGATAATATGTAAGATTAGGGGCAGTAGGGACAGTGAATCGGGCGTGTGGGAGAGATTGAAAATAATGTCCAGTGCCCTGTCAAAATTTGCCTTTGGTTGAATGTATACGACAGTCAAAAACATCTGAGGGAACTCTATTGGCAGATAAAAAGGGAGAAGGGAGACGCACAGCAGTTCAATATCAGTAGTAAACAAACTCTCTCACGCCACTCGTCCCAGAGGAGTAGACAGACCCCTCTGTGTTTGAATTCACCCGACAGGCCAGTGACATTATCACGGTAGTGTCAATGGGCGAGAAAAGTGTTTAAAATCACTATAAGCAGTCCGACCGTGCAAAAATAAGCCAGGTTCATGGTTGCTTTTAATGCAGTGCGGGATGGAACGCATCCAAACATCCTAAAAATATAAAACTAGATAACGAACAAATAAACACCAGAAGTGCCAGACATGAGAGGCAGCAAGGCAGCCACAAAGCAGTGACGTCTCTAGATCGTCGTACCCTCCTATTTCCGGACCCTCGCCTCTCCGAATACCCGCCTGACATCAGGCCCCTCGCCCCGTTCCTCGCCTTTACTTATTTGTTGCCCTCACTAAAGACCCTTAAAATTTACTCTGTCTCAGTCTCACTCTGTGTCCAGCATTTGGGTCTACTCGCTCTACAATCCCTAAACGTACTATCTACGCTTCTATAATCTATGCTTACACAATCTAAACGTATACAATATAAAATGGTAAAAGCCAAAATGCATCCTCATTTACTCTGCACTAGATTCCCCTTCCCTTATTTAGGCCTAAAACAAAACACACACTCACAGACACACACACAGACACACACACATACACACACACACACACACACACACACACACACACACACACACACACACACACACACACACACACACACACACACAACACACACACACACACACACACACACACACACACACACACACACAGACAGACAGACACACAGACACACACACAAAACATCTCACCCAATGGAGTCTGATCAACAAGTCTCTGGAGGGATAGAATTTAACTTTTTCCTTTTTCTCCCATCCTTCCCACAGGAAATTGCGTGATGCTTTGAAGTGAGCTGCACATGCACAAAGCTCCCATCTCTGGAGCCTTTTGGATTAAAGATAGCACCTAAATGAATATGTGTGTGTGTGTGTGTGTGTGTGTGTGTGTGTGTGTGTGTGTGTGTGTGTGTGTGTGTGTGTGTGGTGTGTGTGTGTGGTGTGTGTGTGTGTGTGTGTGTGTGTGTGTGTGTGTGTGTGTGTGAGTGGTGTCTGTGTGTCTTTATACCTATGTGTGTCAATATGTCTGTATGTATGCACATAATGTGTGTGTGTGTTTATGTGTGTGTGTGTGTTTGTGCCTTTACATATGCCAATATGTGTGTCAATGTGTGTGTGTGTGTGTGTGTGTGTGTGTGTGTGTGTGTGTGTGCGTGTGTGCGTGCATGTGTTAGTGTGTATCTTTAGTGTGTACAGAATAAATGTGTGTTCATGTGTATGTGTATAGAATATGTTTGTGCGTAACAAATTCGATTTTGTGTGTGTGTGTGTGTGTGGGGGGGGGGGTCTTCCAGCTCTTAATTTTATTTTACTGAGATCCAGGGTTTCTCATCTGAAAGACAAAGCGTGGGAGTTTGAAAACATGGCTCGGGAGAGAGATTCAAAAGCCTTTCAATTCGCACTGGCTGTAATCTCTGCTTTCCTTATGAATATTAAAGTTCTTGCTAATTATAAATCCACTGTTTCACCACAAAACACACCGTCTTTTCATCCGGTTTAGGATTTAAAAAATGTTTGATGGATAATTATTCAAACAAGTTATGTCAATAGCCTGTTGAATGCTCTTATTTATTCTACACAACATTCACGCCTTGTTTAATTTAGCAGAGATGTTGGTTTCTAAACTGTTCCATTGTACAGCAACAGAAAGTTTCAGTCGGTTGAACCGTGGGTGTCGACCTAGCCAAGATTCAGCTCTTCTATTTGGTTGTAATTTATGTAAATTCAAAAAAAGACTAGAAAACCAGACTTTGTAGTATGCATCTGCACACTGAGCAGAAAAGAAAATGGGAATTATTACCAATCTGCAGGCCTAAACCAAGCAAAAACTGTCACTTTCAAGAACATAAAGAACAAGGAAAACAATTAGCCGACTCATTAACTTTTAAATTAAAGATAAAACCATTATGTTTAACGTCATATTAAAAAAAGGCGTTGAAGAAGGTGTATATTGTTAAAATGGACATTGAGATATTAATTTGGCTGTAGCCGAGCCTCGTTCTGGTTCCTTTCCATCTTTTTAATGGATTCATTTCACAAGGGCACAACAATACCAAGGCCCAATCTCACTTCCGTAGTAGCAAACTGCCTTCGAATTCACACTAAATTACCTACATAGAAAAACATGGTATGATTATATACAAATCTGTTATTCATGCTGACACAATCTGTAAGAAACTGCAAGATTGCCATTTATTCTGCATCGAACATTGTACCACAAGATAATGGAGGACACTTGGAGGAGACAGAAGAGAAGAGAGGTGCTGGGAGGAGGGAGGGGAAGGGGGAGAGGAGATAAGATGGTGGAAGACAAGAGGGGAGAAGCAACACACGTGTCTGGTTAAGGCATGTAAAGACAAACACCTAGCAAACAGCAATGTCAGTTAGAGAGAGTAGGGAGGAGGGTGAGGAGGAGGAGGGAGGAGGAACTAGGGCTGCGGCTCCTCTGCGTCTGATTAAACAGTGGCTTGGCATCTTGCCTCAGCGAGAGGAATATCCCCTTAAAGTCCCCGACACCAACAACACAGGCTTGAGATGGAAACAAGGAGAAGAATCTTTTTTTTGAGGTGTTACAGGCGACAAATAAGTGTGACGACACAGAGCCAAGAACACGGCAAATGTGGACACCGAATAGATCGGATGAGGTGAGAATAAAAGACCCGTGGGGGCTAGCAGGGTTTACGGAGACACACAACGGCGCAGGCTCCCAGAATGGCATGGTTCAATTTCGATCAGGTTTAATCGGACATAGGGAATGGTTCATCTGTGTTTGCTTTGAGTAATAAGCCTAGCTTCAAGGAGGGAAGAGAGAGCGAGAGAGAGAGAGAGAGCGAGAGAGAGAGAGAGAGAGAGAGAGAGAGAGAGAGAGAGAGAGAGAGAGAGAGAGAGAGAGAGAGAGAGAGAGAGAGAGAGAGAGAGAGAGAGAGCGAGAGAGAGAGAGAGAGAGAGAGAATACACATGAAGTTATGTGAGGCTTACACTTTTTGGCGCTGTTTGTGCTGACGTAAAAGATTATTGTGATGTAAGTAAAGCAGACCAACTGTAGGTCTTAAGGTGCGGCCACACCAGACGCGTATCTCGCGTTACTTTTTACGCGAGATACGCGCGGTAAAATGTTGCTTGACCATTTTGTGTCAAAAATGGTCGCATACGCGCAATACGCGCGCAATACGCGCAATACGCGCCTACGTCACTCGCCTAGATGAGCCCGCCAAAAACCTCCCCCCCCCCGCTATTTTCTTGACGTTGAGGTTGCTTAGCAACCAGAGACTCTGTCCATGCAAGTGAACGGAGCGTTCCCTCTTCGTCATAACTATCAAACCAAACATCCTTCACATTCACCGAGTGAACATTATGAAAGTAAAATGCACATTTCTCGCTAGAAATGTTTCCATAAAAGCATTTAATGGCGTAACTATGTTACTATTTCCCACACAGAAAAAAGCAAGATGTCGGCCGTATGCTTCTGTCCCAGCTCACTACTCTCTGCCAGTGACGACGGGTCAAGCTCAACGCTGATTGGGCAATGCGTGTCTCGTCAGACGCGTTATCTCGCGTACTTCGCGTAAAAAGTTTCAATTTTTTGAACTCTTGAAATGTACGCGATATACGCGATATACGCGCGTATAGCGCGTATTGCGCGTAAATATACGCGCCACATACGCGCTATACGCGCGTAAAATGTTGCTTAATACGCGAAATACGCGTAATACGCGTAATACGCGCGTAAACCAATGGTTCCCTATGGAGAAAATGGCGATTTCATACGCGAAGTACGCGAGATACGCGTCTGGTGTGGCCGCACCTTTAAGGTGCGGCCACACCAGACGCGTATCTCGCGTACTTTTTACGCGAGATACGCGCGTAAAATGTTGCTTGACCATTTTGTGTCAAAAATGGTCGCATACGCGCAATACGCGCAATACGCGCAATACGCGCCTACGTCACTCGCCTAGATGTTGATCAGCAGAGAAATAGTCCGCCAAGACGTTGAGGTTGCTTAGCAACCAGAGACTCTGTCCATGCAAGTGAACGGAGCGTTCCCTCTTCGTCATAACTATCAAACCAAACATCCTTCACATTCACCGAGTGAACATTATGAAAGTAAAATGCACATTTCTCGCTAGAAATGTTTCCATAAAAGCATTTAATGGCGTAACTATGTTACTATTTCCACACAGAAAAAAGCAAGATGTCGGCCGTATGCTTCTGTCCCAGCTCACTACTCTCTGCCAGTGACGACGGGTCAAGCTCAACGCTGATTGGGCAATGCGTGTCTCGTCAGACGCGTATCTCGCGTACTTCGCGTAAAAAGTTCAATTTTTTGAACTCTTGAAATGTACGCGATATACGCGATATACGCGCGTATAGCGCGTATTGCGCGTAAATATACGCGCCACATACGCGCTATACGCGCGTAAAATGTTGCTTAATACGCGAAATACGCGTAATACGCGTAATACGCGCGTAAACCAATGGTTCCCTATGGAGAAAATGGCGATTTCATACGCGAAGTACGCGAGATACGCGTCTGGTGTGGCCGCACCTTTAGAGGATCAGATTACCGCTCTTCAAATTCTTGATGTGTAAATCAAATTAGAGGCAGGCTTCCGTCGGGTAGTTTATATTGAAAATCAATCCTAATATTAACGTCAGGGGTGTACATAATTTCCATGAGGCAGAGGGACCCAATTATCCAAGGTCGCGCCCCCATCTGGTAGAACATAAATACGGCTTGATTCAATTATTCATCAGCACACCTATGGCACTGACACATACATATATTAACAGCGTTCAAAAGCTTGCGGACCACACAAACATTAATTCACTTTCGCTCATTAAATAATGGTTGAATTGATGTTGAGGATTCAACTGAAAAACATAGAGGAACCGTGAAGGCCATCAGGGTAGTGTAATTTGCTTGAACAATTTATGGACAGCAGTAAAGAAATTATGAATGTGCAATTAATCTGACCTTTGGTGCCATCTTTCGTTTTGTGCGCAAAGGGGAATAAGGGGTGCGATGGGAGATACGAGGGAAGGCTGATTTCTCTTGTGGCTTTTATTAGTGACTCAAAATGTTTTTCCAAGATTAGCTAGTGGATTCTTTCCTGATTATCATAAGCTTTAATCAATACTAATACAATCACCATCACAACCAATCAACACACACAGAACCTTATTGATTCTTTAATGAATGAAGCATTTGTTAGCAATATCAAAGCCATTGTCAATATTTAAATACATTTAAATAAATTCTCCCAACAAGATAAAGATTTATTTCCATGTCATTCTTATTTTTACATTTAGAGAAATCCATTGCGTTCATACCCCCTTACATAATATGAACCACACACCCTTCCAGTAGATTCTTCGGTTACTAGCCAAAGCCGCTTAACACCCCGAAGAAAGGCACTGCTATCGCTCAGTGTAGACAATACCACGACAACGCACAGTGACATACATCTCCGTCGGCATAACAACAACATAAGAGCGCGGGCGGCCCCAGAGGACAGCCAACGGCAGCACAGTGTGCGCCACGCTTTAGGGAAGCAACAGCTTGCATAACCCATCCCAATGTGGGAGTTCACCGCAGTGGGATGTCCTTCACTCCAAATCGAGTCCAAAACTTCATCCTGGTTGTCCTTGTGACAAACAATTTTGAAGTATAGACTTTTACAAAAATGGCAAACCATGTGTGCGTATTTGTGCGTGTGGCATGGGTGTGTGTGTGTGTGTGTGTGTGTGTGTGTGTGTGTGTGTGTGTGTGTGTGTGTGTGTGTGTGTGTGTGTGTGTGTGTGTGTGTGTGTGTGTGTGTGTGTGTGTGTGTGTGTGTGTGTTTGTGTGTGTGTGCGCGCGCATGGGATATGCATAAGGTAGTAGTAATGTTTGTGATGTCCTGTATAGCCAAACAATAACCATATTTTCTTTGCACTTTCTTCCCACTAAGCTAAAGACATCTCAGTTAACACATGGAAGCCATTCAGAGGTGGGGACCAGTATCTTTAATGAGTCTTACAACCTGGGCCAGTGGAGAACTACAACAAGTTCAAGAGGAGGGAGGCAGAGTTACAAAAATATGCAAAACACACAGATAAGCAGAGACACACAGACACACACCCACCCACCCACCCACCCACCCACCCACCCACCACCCACCCCACACACACCACACACACACACACACACACACACACACACACACACACACACACACACACACACCCACACCCACACACCACACACACATTTGTATTCTTACCCTCACCTTCTCACACACATAAGCACCCATATTCACACTTGCACAGAGACACACTCACCCTCTTGACATCCTTGCCGAAGGACTCGCTGAAACTGGATCCCAGGATCTCAAACTGGACATGAGAGTTGGAGCCGCTGTCTTTGAAGTCCATCAACCCGGTCAGTCCTGTTATATTACCCTGCAGAGAGAGAGAGAGCGAGAGAGAGAGAGAGGTAAGTAAGTATAAACAGATAAGGCTGCTGGCGTGTGCTGCAGAACACTGTACTAATTGTATTCAGCACGATTCATAAATCAATGGTTGTGCTTTGTTCTCTCCTGGGAGGACGTTCTCCCCTATGCTCCGATATCTCACCCAGGTAAACACAATCCGAGCAAACAGGGAGCAGCGATATGCAGGCGTGTCATCACTTGTGACGGGAAACACAACCCCGGTCTGCTGGCGCCGGCGTGTGAACACAGATCACAGTGACACGTCGCCGTGGAGACGGCTCCAAATATGCCCCATCGTGGAATTGAACAGATAGGCTCTTTGGCTTTGAGAGGAGCTCGCTGTGGAGTCACGCTGCCTTTGGTAAACAAGGTGCTATGAGAATTGCCAGACCTCGGGATGAATAATGGGAAGATGTAGAAAAAGGGCCCCAGCGATAACAGATGGTTGCTAGCGGCGATCGAGTTACGGCCTGCGTTTCCATCAGGCATTCGTCGCTGCTGTTGGACTCCAGCCTCTAATAGGAGCCAGGTTGGAGCTGCGTCCCGTGGCGTGGTCCAAATGTCTGTATCACTACGGTGTGTGTGTGGCCACAGGTGTGTAAACACAGGCGGGTCTCATGAAGCTCATTAAGAGGGCTGGGCATGCCTACAGACCCATAATTAACCCAAAAAAATGGGGGGCTTTAAACGTGTTCGACTTCTTTGATCTTGAAGCAGTCGATGCGATTTTGCCACTGTTACTCAAATTAATCCCCAGGTGAGGTGGAGCCAGAGAGGTTACGCTCGTGTCACGGTGTGCGAGGTCTGTCTGGGGTCAAAGAGGGGTTCAACTGCCCAGACAACCATTATAACTGCTGCATGTAGTTTGGGAGATTTCACCTTAGAACATGGCTCATTATAACACCCACACAGGCCATGCATACTAGTGAAAAATGTGTTGGCGCGAGCCCGTAACCATGGGGATAACAGCTCCCACCTCCTTCCAAGAATTCTCAGCCCCCCTCGAAAAAATGTTTAATGGCAGTGATGAGATTTGAGCTGAAACAGGGGTTTAATTATACTTTAAGGAGCTGATATTGCAACTCTTTGATACGAGCCTATGGACCTGATCCAAGCCTTTATGGTTTCAGATTACTTAACCTAACTAAACCTTGCCTAACTTGACCTCACTAAACCACGCCTAACCTCACTTATCCTTTGGGAGTGCAATCAACTCATCTTGTGTGAAGTTTATGCCCTAACATCAACATCCAGCAGAAAGCATATTTTCAAAATAAAAGCATACACCTTGTTGCAGAGTGCTTGTATTTTCTCTGTCCTCCAAAGATAAAAATAGCAGAAGAATAAGAGGCTCAGATCCACAAGAGGACACAGTTTGCAGGAACAGCGGTACGTGAACAGGAGCAGCTTCTGGAGAACTGTGGGGGTTCTCGAGAAATAACAATGATCGTTCAATAAAAAGTGTCTTAGGAGCTGCTAACCGCTTTATTAAATGACTTGCTTGTTGCCAAAATGTCAACTGATGTAACAGGTGTTGTTTGTGTAAGAGACGTTAAGAGAAGTGATTCGTAGACGAGTTGCCGCAGAGCTGGTAGCAATTAGAGTCAGTAACCAACTGCCGTTTCCCTACCAGTGCTAAAAACAACATTCAACGGCTCTCTTTGGAGGACACATGCTGAGCTCCCACCGTTATATTTTTTAGTAGCACACTTCAAGCAAAATTATGCCCCACTATAAGTTTTGTCTGCGATCCTGAGGGGAAAGCCTACCATTATAATCGTTCAGAAAAAAACAATTGTTCAGGTATTCAAAAAGTTTTGATAATCGTTTATCAAAATAATACCTGCTTGTCTTTTTAATAGGAATTTGAAACAGAAATGTAATAGATCCACACTGTGAATTAGCATAACGTAAGTGTTTTGATTCCGGCAGAAGGGAAGCGCCCACCATTGGTTATTATTCTCCCTCACCTGGTTCCAATCAGCTCTTAATCACAGTGGTGGTCCCGCTGCGCCCAGCCCGTCGTTCACTGCCTCCTTCAGAGGGGTATCGTGTTCATAAGCTATTTATTTCGATATACAGGAGCCCAAATATTACCACCAGGTGTGAATTTGTTTTGTCTCTAAGCCCTATCTCTCCTCTTGTAGCATTCCAAGTGGGAATGCTCACAAAGATGCATGATGAATAGATCAACAGCTCTGTCACAGACCACTGCTTGATATAGTTAATCACAGGAAGGGGGAGGTGATATAAGTGATATAACATTTAAAAATAACTTACGTATTGATTATTAACCTCAGCAGGGAGTCCTCTTTATAACTAATGGTTTGGAGTGTCACAATCCCCATGCCAGGACTATCTTTACAGGGATCTGAATTTATTAATTAAATTATTATTATTATTTTTATATATTTTTAGCTATTTTTTCCCATGTTATATTATTATTGTTGTTGTAGCACTGTCATTGTTTTATGTTCTTTGTAAGCACTTTGGGTCAACTCAGTTGTTTAAAGGTGCTATAGAAATAAAGTTGGCTTGACTTGACTTGATGTAGTAAGATAACCAGCCTGGTATTGAAGACTAAGTTCATAAATCATTGATCACTTTGTTTAACGCTTGATCTCTATGCATTGGGTGTTATTCCTATGGATTTTTGCAATTGATTTTTTGTCATTTAGCAGACACTTTTATTGCATTCCTTGCACTTATCTCAGATGCATGTCATTAGGGTGCAGGGAGGGTTTCTGGACATCTTGCTCTAGGAAACCTAAATTAGCTTGTTACTAGCATCGAAACCTGGAGCTCTCTCTCGGAGTGGAAAACCCTCGCCACTACACTATTCTGCACTATGGTATATCATCTGACCTAAACCTGATCTATTTGGAAAAGGCTTGAGTTTTATATTTGAATTGATTTGTTGGTTGTTTCAAGTGGCAGGATTGCCTAGTTGTACGGTAGTCGTCTAAAAGTTTTTTCAGGGTTTGTACCCGATTGTCCACATTATTATATCTGCTAGGCCTCCTCCAACAAGATGCTCTAATAGACCCAGCAGGTAGCTCCTGAAAAGTAACTTAGGTAGAATCTAGATAATAATTAGTGAAAGGTTGTCACAAGGTACTTACCTTCTGGATGGTCTCCAGCATGGACCAGCCTCCGTTCCAGGGCTTGGTGGTCTTCTTGATGCAGTTGAGGCTGGCCATGCTGTGCCACTTCCTGTCTTCCAACTTCCTGTAGAAGGCGTTGGCCAGCATCAGCACACTGTCATACAGGTAGAGGTTGGACACCTGGAGCAAGGAGGACAGAGAATCACGATCACAATTACTTTTATTACTAAATATTTCATTACTAAAGTCTTATTGTACAAGTACACAAAAGTACAAATATTTTACTGTTGTGTACAAAACAGTACAATTATTGTAGGCTGAGGATGGATCCTGTGTAACATACTTCAGCATTTCAATATAGAGGCAATGCAGATAAGTCTAGCTATCATCCCGTTTGAGTATTGAGCGGTAAAGTTGGTTAAATGTTCTCCGTCTATGTTACGATGGAAATTTGTGGCATTTGACATTTGAACTGAATATTTTAACAAGAGCATTTGACCGCGAAAATGCAAAAAAAGTTCTGCCACACACCTCTGATAACCAATCATTGCATTTGACACCAAGAAGCCCTGTGTGGAATGGTTCTGGAACTGGATGATAAAATGACAACGCTGAACTGGTCATTATATGGCAGTGATACAGGCTTGTGGCCTGGATCACACTCAGTTCCAGCAGTTATGAGAAAGAGGTTGCTCAGAATATTGAGATGGGACATACCCTACAGAATTAAGGTGGTAGGACCGCGGCCCTTAAACAAGTTTTTGAGCTTAGTAAAGTTCATGTAATAACTTGTGTTTGATAATATGACTTTTTTATTCACTTGATCGAGTAATGTTGGATTTCTTAACCTGATAAATTGAAGGGATTTATGTTATTATAACACAGAGCAATTTTCTTACTTGCTTACATACTATATATTTTCAAATGTATGTAATTACATGTACAACTATGCAATGTATATACACTTGAATAAATAATAATCAAACACAGAGACATTATTGTTTAGCAATATCTTAAGGAATAGTTAAATTATATACAGTTACAGTTACAACCGGCCCTTCAGGGGAATCCATAATGCTTGTGTGGCCCGGGGTGAAAATGAGTTTGACACCCCAGCTTTAATGCATTCATAGGTGGTTGAATGCTTGCTTTCGAGGTGATTATGGATTCTTGGAAGAGGATATGTTAGCATCAAATTCTAACAATAATTACATAGTATACCGATTGATATACACATTTGTGTTCTATGTTCAGTTAGACAACATAGTAACATCAAGCTCGTTGATGTTAAAAATGTATACATTTCATACTTTGGTACAACCCGAGCAAACATTGTAAAAGGAGAGATTCCCAATAGTGTGTCTAACTGCCACTAGCGTGTGTGTTTGCTAGCAGGGTTTGTTTGGCCAGATCGGACGCAGTGTCAGTTGTAACCTGAGGATTAGGGTTGCAGCATAAACATAAGCAATGTCAACGCACACACACACACACACACACACACAGACGAACAAACACTCACTCACACACACACATACGCACACACACACACACACACACACACACACACACACACACACACACACACACACACACACACACACACACACACACACACACACACACGCACACACACACACACATACACAGATAACCATTAAAACAATGACGGGGGGGGGCGTCAGGGAGGATGGGGGGGCGATAGGAGAAGAGGAAAGAGGATAGAGGAGAGGACGACACGTGAGATTAATACAGAGGAGGAGATGAGATACAAGGACTGTAGAGGGGAAAAGTACGGACGACCTGACATGTGGTGACTTGACATGTCACCACATGTGCATTTTCTGAAGAGAATGTGCGTGATCGTGCCAACTCGTGGTGTGCTCAACATGAGCATGTCGTGAGCATGCTGACATGCTAATGCCACCGCGACTAAAGGGCTAGCACGCCAATTTTGAAGTCCTGCGATGATCAAACAATTGGTCTGATTGTATTTGATTGATCGTGTGTTATGGCGCCCCCTGTTGCCGAAGAGGTACTTTGATTTTTCGGGGACCTGCTTAAAAAGGTGATGTAACGCTTTTTTGATATTTCCCTTTGCATTAGACTTTTATATGACGTATGTATGCATGTTATACCTCTGCTAAGCTAGAAAAATCTAGGTCTGAGTCCAGGGGGGGTATTCGCCCCCACCGAGAACGCCCCTCAATAAGTGTGTGAAACAGCTCGTTTGTGCTAAAACTTTACTTCCGTAACAGTGTGGCGTCTGTGCAGTGGATGGGGCTGAAGTGCAGAAGTGCGGCATCCTTGCTACCCACATTGTTTGCAACTTCTCAGGTTGTGAATTCTCTGACACATGTGCATAGCGATCGACCAATCACAACAGAGTGGGCGTGCTGACCAATCACAGCAGACTGGGCTACATGGGATGGGGGCCTTAAAGCGTCATGATACAAAACAGAACATTGAAAGACGCTGAAATTGGTTTCGCAGAAAGTATTTTTACTTTAACATACAGGCATGTACAGTAAGGCTATTCTAGTAGTACCCCAAAATGCAATTTCAGCGCGGTTTCTATACGTATACCAACTTTGACAGCCCTTGTTTATTCCACATAGGACTTGAAAGTCTAACTTTAATAACTAATGTAATCCCATAAGGTGGCAGTACTGAGGAGTATGCAGACTGAATTGGGTCTGCATACACGCGCCTATTTGGGGAGACACTTATCTGGCCATCGATACTTATTTTGAAAGGGGTTTGGTATTTACTCCTCAAAAAGAGTAGATATTTACAAAAAATAGGGACACAAAACAAAAGAATAAGAGACATGATAACAATCTTGCTTTTGCAACCACAATAAAAAGAGAGAGTGAGAGTGATATGGAGAGGAGAACCATGTTTTTCTTCTGCCGCAGTATCAATGAACTTACAGCTTTTTGTCATTTATTTTTTAAGCAGCATCAGAGGTAGTGGGTGAGATTTAATATTGACAGGCAATCACTGACAATTCAATTCGGTGTTTATCTTCTTCCGAAATCTCCTAAAACACAAGGAACCTGAGTTAGACCTCAGTTTGCCAGCTTCCATTCCCTGGAGTCTGCCCGTCTTTTGAACAATAAAACTTTATTAAACTGACAGTAACTGTCAGCCAGCGTATGGGAGTCTGTCATCACGGGATGATTCACACTGTTCCCCATGCATTATTGAGAGAGAGAGAGAGAGAGAGAGAGAGAGAGAGAGAGAGAGAGAGAGAGAGAGAGAGAGAGAGAGAGAGAGAGAGAGAGAGAGAGAGAGAGAGAGAGAGAGAGAGAGAGAGAGAGAGAGAAGAGAAGAGAGAGAGAGAGAGAGAGAGAGAGAGAGAGAGAGAGAGAGAGAGAGAGAGAGAGAGAGAGAGAGAGAGAGAGAGAGAGAGAGAGAGAGAGAGAGAGAGAGAGAGAGAGAGAGAGAGAGAGAGAGAGAGAGAGAGAGAGAGAGAGAGAGAGAGAGGGAGAGAGAGAGATGTGAGGCGGAGAAGAACAAGATAAAAGTTTCAAAGGTCATGAATCATAGAGCAAGAAGGTGAAAATGAAGGTGAGGAGGAGAAGCCAGAATGCTTTTCGAGTGTGAATGCAAGAAAGAAAGAGGTAAAAATTTAACAGGTAGACATTACCACAGCCTGTTATTGATTGAAGAACCTCATAATACTTGGTTTTAGCCCCAAAAATATATTTCTGTTACCTTGTAAAAAATAGCTAGAGTAAATTATAGTCTTACTATTTAGTCTTAAATTAGTTTTAACCTAATGGCAGAGAGAGAGAGAGAGAGAGAGAGAGAGAGAGAGAGAGAG
Source organism: Melanogrammus aeglefinus (assembly GCA_900291075.1). Taxonomy (NCBI): domain Eukaryota; kingdom Metazoa; phylum Chordata; class Actinopteri; order Gadiformes; family Gadidae; genus Melanogrammus; species Melanogrammus aeglefinus. Next base: position 33,366 of record OLKM01001026.1, on the reverse strand, counting down.
AGAGAGAGAGAGAGAGAGAGAGAGAGAGAGAGAGAGAGAGAGAGAGAGAGAGAGAGAGAGAGAGAGAGAGAGAGAGAGAGAGAGAGAGAGGAGAGAGAGAGAGAGAGAAGAGAGAGAGAGAGAGAGAGAGAGAGAGAGAGAGAGAGAGAGAGAGAGAGAGAGAGAGAGAGAGAGAGAGAGAGAGAGAGAGAGAGAGAGAGAGAGAGAGAGAGGGAGGGAGAGAGAATTAAAGAGAGCAGGGAGAAAGGTTGTGGCAGTTGGTTCAAAAGTATTGGAGCAGCGAGAGGAAAGGTTTGGAGGGCAGGGGGTATCTATCACCTGGAGGCCAAGATGGCAGAGGAACCAAACGGGATGTGATCAAACTCCGGCACGTGGCCACCACAGCCCTACAGGCCCTCCCGTTAGAGCTCTCGCTCTGAGCATTGGGTCAGCAGGAACACATCAATGTGGGATGTAACTGCAAGTAGTAAGCTAACCTACTGGACCTTTTACTGAAAATATATCTAGTTATGTCACCAAAAATAGAGCTGGAACTAAATGGAAATTGAACTGGAAATCAAACTGTTAATTGTAATTTGCATGTCATTTATGATAAAGATGTAACGAGAATGTAAGTAAATAGAAATGTAACTAGAAATGTAACCAGATCAAATGTGTGATTCATCAGTCGCTGGTTGGATATGGGTGGAGGATTTTTAGAATCAGTGCTTATTCAGTAGAGATTGCCAGGTCGCTTATGCCCTGCCCATTGTCTGGGGAGAGACTTCAGCACCTGAGTGAAGCTGCGGGGAGGTCATAGACGATAAACTCTAGTTGACTCACTAATCAAGCCAAACCTACATAAAGAGTGACAGTCTCTCCCCAGTCTCCAGGGTCCTTTCACAGCAGGGTTAGGGATGAGGGGTGAGCGTTCAACTACATTTGTTCGTCTTTGATTCCCTGTTATTTGTTGAAGAAATGAACTCCCATGTGGATGTCGCGCCGCCAAAATCTTTAGTTCATCTTGTCCTCAAACCCAGCCGCACCAAGCTTTCATTATTCAAACTTTCCTTAGTTTAACCTACCATTGGTTTGACACAAGAGCACACGGACACACGCAAAACCACACACAGACACACACACACACACACATACAGTACAAACACTCACATACACAAAGACACACGCACACACACACTCGCGCGGCCACAATCGCTCGTTCAGCAGGTATCGGGGTCCTGTAGCAGCAGGTGGTGCAGGTTGATGGAGACCTCCCCCCTGCAGCCCCCAGATGGGGTCAGGTGGTGCAAAACCACCTCCTTCTGCAACAACAGGTGGGGTGAGGTGGTGCAGGTGGAGCAGGCGGAGGTGTACCTCGAGGTTCTGCAGGTAGCCCTCCTGCGGGTCGCACAGCAGGGAGGAGATGCGGTGGTTGTTGTGGCGGATGCAGCGCAGGGGGCTGTCCTTCACCACGGGGAAGATCTGCCTAGCCACCGTCATGCGCCCCAGTGCACTGTGGGTAAGCTCCAGGATCTCTGTGTCACTGATCTCCTTTGAAAATGGGGTGAACAAAATGTTGAAAAAATTTACAGTAATGTCCCGCATGCGTTAGTGATTAGTGACAGTGAAATACTTGAATTTTGTCCAATAAGGAAAAAAGAATAATGGGTGACGAGAGGTAATAGCAATAATAATGTGTGCATATCAATGAAGAACAGAGCTGAAATAGAGCTAGCATGAGACCAGCGTTGGATGTATCAGCCAATAGCGTACAGTACATGAACCAGGGTGAAGGCCATAATCCACCGCTAATGTTGCTGCTATCAATCTGTTGTAGTAGCGCTATGAGGCTATTTAGCTCATTTTAGCTCACTCCTTTTTTCAAACCTGGCATTTTTTATAATCTAGTGATCAAAATGCTTTTTAGGATTGGATAAGAGCTAAACCAAGAAATTGATGCAGCAATGCGCAAAAATTATGTAAAACATTATGGGAGAATTTCAAGTAATGTTTACACCAGGATGGATTTACAGTAATCCTATGTTTAAAAAATAATCTGACATACAAATATGAATAAAACATGTGAACAATTTAAATTGCGATTCTCTACAAGCTACTGTGGAGAATGTTTGAAAGTGATGGATAGGAAATCCATCGCTTATTGCTCGGTTCCTGGAAAACGTAACTATTATTCTATTATTTCCTAGTCGCAAATTATACCCTGATGGCCGGTTTAACCCAGCCATGCCCTAAGGAGTAGGCATGAATAACATAATTAGATACGAAAGCTTTGGAATAGTACAGCATTCACCTAATAACAAATGGTAGCATTTTTTGTAAGAGAGTCAAAAGGACGATTTTCCTGAGTTTGGCCAATGACTTTAAGCCCAACAACAGCAACAAAAAGCATTGATATTTTAAGCAATGTACATTTGCAAATTCCCCAATGTTTTTTAGCATAAATACTGTAATACATCATTTCTTGAGAAACATTCCCGGTTGAAAAAACAATTCTCCAATAGAAGCGATCCATCAGATCACCTTTGAGCTCAAGACATCAGCCAAACACCATATTCTGACATGTACACAAGACCAATCAGAGTTCAGATAATTTCCCCGCACTTATCAACCGAACATAGAATCGCTGCAGAAGATGCGTTCAGAAGGAAGCAACGTTAAAGTGAAGTGAGTGGAACTGGAATATGACAGACGAGTCAAAAAGCATTCAGATCAACCGCACAACGGCGACAAACCCACACAGGAATTGGAGGATTCATAAGAATCCAAAAAATTGGCTTGAAGAAATAAAAAAAGGGATTGGAAACCATGATGTACTGGTGTATTTCATAAACTAGGTTATCTCATGTGGTTTATGGGATATTATGCACGCTCAAAGCTTTGATGTTAACTTATTACAAATTCTAGCAGCAGAACACTGGACAGATACATTTCTGTGAGGATATGGCTCTTGGAGTTTTCTTCACAGCCAGGAATGCAGTGGTTTACTACAATGTACGTAAATAACATGGAGAATAGATTTTACAGAGGGAACTAAACTTTGGGTATTTAAGTTGTACTACTTTCATACATATTGCCCTTGTGGATTTTCTCTACAGTCTACTTCCCTTTGTCGAATATCTCCTTTACTCCTGTAGCCCCCTCACCCTTCAACTTCTCGCCACCGAGCACAATTAAGACAAGTTTTTGATTGGGGGGGTCCCTAAAATATTGAATCTAAGACGTGGTCCTGTGAAACTCCCTACACCAAATAACTATGACAAAGCGCTACATCAATAAACCCGACTTGACAATCTGTTCATGGGTGTGCATGTTCATGTATCTTTTATACACATTCATATATCTTTTAGAAAAACGCTCCTCTCCTCCTGTCTCGACGTTGCCTGTCACTACATCTCAACTCATCTCTTGTCTTGTTGTACCTCCTCACCTCTGCTCAGGATTTATTCTCCTCTGTAGAGGTGTTCTTTATTGACACTATGGTGGCCATTTGCATTGTGTGTGTGTGTGTGTGTGTGTGTGTGTGTGTGTGTGTGTGTGTGTGTGTGTGTGTGTGTGTGTCTCTCTCTCTCTCTCTCTCTCTCTCTCTCTCTCTCTCTCTCTCTCTCTCTCTCTCTCTCTCTCTCTCTCTCTCTCTCTCTCTCTCTCTCTCTCTCTCCTCTCAAAATGGCTTGCTTCTTCCCCTATCTTTCTCTACCCCTCCCTCTCTCCCTCCTTCGTTGTCAACCTGGATTGTTCCCCTCTCCTGATTTCTCTGTGCATCTCCCAAACTCTGGTCTTTGAATGAATTTTTTAAAGTGTGAAGGATAAATGGCCATGGTGCTTCTTTGTGTTCCCCAAGTTCTTCCCTGAAGGATGGGCCAGCCACCAGGAAGATAAGCACATTGGGGGAAAACTGGACGAGGCACATATGCAACCCGGTCTCACGAAAATATATGACACTGTCACGTTATTTTAATCTATTGTTCATGATCAGGGACACATATTTTCAAAATTTTCGTGTCAAAAAGCACAATTTTCAAACTGTCATGGCAACGTCCGCACGGACACTGGACTTGCAAGGCATCGACGCGGACTTTCATTCACATAGCCAAGAACAAGACAATAGATGGCTAGGTACAATAAACATCAAGACATACCATTCTAAAAAGAACAGATGAAGCAGCTACCCTTGTTTCCTTCGCGGTTTTGCCTACAGAGCGCAGCGCACCTGCATTTAATCTATCCGTAAATTGCTACAATTTCTCAGAATCAAAGGCGAAAGTAGAAACGGGTGGCCAAAAGCTGTCGTATTGTTACTTATCACAGACTATTTTAAGTAGAAACGGGTGGCCAAAAGCTGTCGTATTGTTAGTTATCACAGACTATTTTAAGTAGAAACGGGTGGCCAAAAGCTGTCGTATTGTTAGTTATCAGAGACAATTTTAAGTAGAAACGGGTGGCCAAAAGCTGTCATATTGTTAGTTATCACAGACAATGCCTCGCAAGTCCAGTGTCCGAGCGGACGTTGCCATGACAGTTTGAAAATTGTGCTTTTTGACACGAAAATTTTGAAAATACGTGTCCCTGATCACGAACAATAGATTAAAATAACGTGACAGTGTCAAGTATTTTCGTGAGACCGGGTCGACATATGGGCATAGCCAGGCCAAAGAGAGAGAGAGAAGGCATTTTTACACTGCCAAGCCAGTTTGGTCGCGACTTAGCACACCCTTCAATTTCACTGTCTTGCCTGTGTGAAACCGAGGAGGTAAAATCCCCCTTCTTCAAGGAGCCGGCTTTCTTGGTTCACTGGAGAAGGCGGGGCTAGGCACGGACAGTAGAGCTCGTCAGAAAAATGTGCATACTTTGAATGTTTTTATTTTTTCATGATTCAAGAAACTCGCACGCAAGAATGAGTATACATCTGACTGTAGGCTACAAGCGCGATTAACTATTTACAAGTGCAAAAACGCGAACATATTCTATATTTTGCTGACCACTCCCGACAAAAGCCTCCTAAGGGCGTGTTCACACGGGCAGTCTTTTTTTATTAAAAAACACCTGACCCGAGCGGTTTTTTACCAACTAAAAAACTGACGGGGTGGTTTTTTTGCTAGAGCACATTACAAATCGGTTAAACTGTCGGAACACTGTTCGGTTATCGTATCAAAGTGGTTTGGCTACACTACTTGAATCAGTATCACAATGTCGAGGATGAGGAAATTAGCCCTTGTTTTGGCGTTAGATGCCAACGACGATAACGACAAACCTTCCCGTTTGTGGGTGCATGATATAAACCGGGGACCGCAGCAGTACGGGGCATATCATAGTACACAGTACATAGTAGTTATGTCCCAAAATCCCACCGATCGTTCTCCAGATACTCTCCTTGTGATATATGTTGTGGTACAACTTGTTGGTCATGTTGTATAGCTCGACATGTTCACTTAAAAGGACAACCAGTTGCTCCGTCGGAAAAGACTTTTTGGTTTGGGTCGCCATTCTTCTTTCCTAGTGACGTAAGTGCTCGTTCATTGGTCAGCTGTCAAAAAACTGCCTGACGTCGGGTGCTTTTTCTTGGCGAGTTGAACTTTTCTCAACTTGAAAACCACCCAGAGCGGTGAAAAAAACCCGCTGGCAGCGGTGTTTTTAAAAGCACCCACGATGTTTTTACAAAAAACACTCTGTACCATAGGAATATAATGTAAAACATCCACCCGCACCGGGCAGTTCACACTGCCCGTGTGAACACGCCCTAAGGAGAGTTCCTCTGGTACCAACTCATATTTCGCAACATCTTTCCCCGTCTGTGTTAAATGTGATTACATCCACTTCCCTCCCATGAGTGTCAGCATCTCCCAGATTTCATCATCTCTCCAGAACTACTCATGTTGATATCGCTGCGTTGTCTCTGTCTAGACAATGCAGCATAATTTTGCATTTACATTTTGGGCATTTAGCAGACGCTTTTATCTAAAGCGGCTTACAATAAGTACATTTGTAATAAGAAGTGCAACAATATATCGCTGTCGATGCAGAAAGGATGTTCATGGAACCAAGTACAACAATCACTAGGCTAACCAATTCCCCGTGTTACAGCAATGATAGCAGCTACTGCAGTTGCTACACAGTTAAGCACTATAATACAATACAATACAACACAATACATTTCTACCAAAGTCCCACCCCTGGAACCCCAGAGCTGCATTTACATCAAAATGAAACCGCCAATGTGTGTAGGGTCCGAGAGTGTAAATTAGGGTGAGAAATCCAGCCGGTGTATTATCTCGGTCAGTGTAAACGCGCGGATGATGCCGGGCAAAAGGCAGGCATAAAACGGGCATATTTGGCACTGTAAAAACATTGAGAGAGAGAGAGAGAGAGAGAGAGAGAGAGAGAGAGAGAGAGAGAGAGAGAGAGAGAGAGAGAGAGAGAGAGAGAGAGAGAGAGAGAGAGAGAGATGTGAGGCAGATTGGATGGATTGTATATGGCATGGGGGAGATAGAGGGGGGATAGATGGCAGCGATAGAGAGGTGAGGTTATGGGGAAGGGAGACGGGGAGACATGAATAGAGGGAGTTGGGTGAAGACAGACTGCAAGGAAGGGGATGAGAGAGACGGAATGAAGAGAGGGACAGAGCAAAGAGGTTAAAAAGAGGAAGGGAAGAAAGGATGTAGCCAGAAAAGGAAATATGTTAGGGAGGAAAAGTGTGCATGGGGACATAAAGAAGCAAAGGTAGTATGGGGGGAAGAATTTATCCCAGCCTGGAGGCCAAGCAGCTCAAAGGAACAGTCCGGAGAGCCAGGGGGCCCCAAGGGGCCCCAGTGTGGCGGTCAGAGTCACTCCCATTCACAGGGCCCCAGGATTGATTTTAGATTAAGATTCCCCTCCTGTCCTTCTTGTGTTCCAGTGAGTTTCTTTCTCCCTGGTGCCCAGTGCTTTGGTCGCCTTCCTCCACTTTAAGTCACACGGATGGGAGCTCTGCGATTGCCGGTGCGTATCAATGGTTTTGTGTGTGTGTGTGTGTGTGTGTGTGTGTGTGTGTGTGTGTGTGTGTGTGTGTGTGTGTGTGTGTGTGTGTGTGTGTGTGTGTGTGTGTGTGTGTGTGTGTGTGTGTGTGTGTGTGTGTGTGTGTGTGTGTGTGTGTGTGTGTGATCCCCCGCTGTGATGGGCTCCAGTATGAAGTACATGAGGCTGAATCGATGGATGGATGAAATAATGATGAAATGGACTCGTATGGATCAGATAAGATGAAGCATTGGATAGTAAAAGTTCAAAGATTGATAGAATAAAGCTGTGAAGAGCAGCTGTCCCACTACCATTTATAAGATATACTGTATCTCTGAGCAAGGCAACACTACTTGCGGCCCACAAGCATTTAGTCCTTGTTGTCTGGAGGCGTCCATTTCCCCTTGGCGACGTGACCATGCTGTACAGCGTAGCACCACAGCAAACATTAGGTATTGGAGCATAACGCTCATCTGGTGACACCTTTTTGATCTCTCCTGCTGCCAAAACGCTAGGGTTTCTTCTGTGCCTCTTTGGCACAGCAAGCTTTGATGACCAGAGAGAAATGCTGCAAAAGCAAGAGATATTAGCCCTTGGAGGAGGGCAGGAGAGGCCAAGAATGATTCTGGGAGTCACCTCATTAGATTCTAACCAGTTGTTTGGTAGTGATGGGTTGTTTGCGACCGGATCAGTTCAAAATAACAAATATTTAACAAAAACGAACCAAACTGATTCTTCTCTCTCGTTCGTCTCATCTTGATGATATGTTAAACATCCAATAATCAACTACACCCCCCCCCCCCCCCCCTCATCCCGCTGCGTTTGGTTAAAGTTGTAATGTTGTGTTGATTGATGACCGACTTGCACGATCGTTTGAGAGTGAGAACGAGGGAGGAGCTGAGTCTGACTGACTCAGCTGAGAACCGTGTATTCCATGATTCAATTCACCGCTACCGACTACCTTCAGTCGAACAGCCACCGCTGTTCGACTGAACGAACAAATGATTCTGAACGATTCTTCTTGGCGAACTGACTGACGCCAACTGAATCAAGGAAAAAATCACGAAATCCATCACTATTGTTTGGTGTTTGCAGTGTCCAGATGGCAGAGATAACTGTAAGTTTATGCACCCAATAAAACAAGGTATATTCTCATAATCAAATATGATGGAACATGTTTTTATTGGAAAGGGGTTTTGGCCACAACCTTTGTAATGTCTTCAATGCTCAACCCCCCCCCCCCCCCCCCCCCCCCCCGCCGCTCTCAGCTCCATTGGACAATTCTGTCCAATGTAAGAATATTCAAAAATAATTCTCCATCAGATGCCTCCTATAACAACATCCGACCGGTATTGGTTTTGAAATTAATGATAGGGTAAGTAGTGACCATGATAGCATGAGAGTAAGCAGATATAATTATTTTATTGTAATGTGTTATACACTGTATTTGAACAGTGCACAGTCATCCACACTCTTTTATGAAGATGGTCAACCAAAGGAGAAAACATTAAAGAGAAATATACTAATTGGTTCTTGGTTGGCAGCTGTGCTCAGAGCTCCCTATTCAATGTGGCATGAATGTTTCATAAATCTTCAAGCTAAATCAAAGAAATAGCAAGCTATTTGCCTTTAAAGCTTAACCTCACAGATTGATTGAGACCAGTTCAAAGTTTTGCCAAATATTGAGTCCGATCAGATAAAGGAAGAGAAACTTCCAATAAAGCTCAAAGCTTTCCCACAAAATGACAAATTGGGAAACCTACTTGACATAGTGAAAAAGCAGTTAGAGGGCTTTGGTAAATAAGGAAAGGTCCCTGAAAGGTGCTTTTCACGTGCCAGGCTCCACCAGTGGAGCTAATTACATGCTCATATCCCTGGCTATTGAAACCAATGCAGCGGGAGGTGACGACACGCTGAACAAAGACCACTTAAATGTACACACTGTTGGGGTGAAGCTGAGGTGTCAATCCGTAGAAAATAAACACACTCTCTCAGAGAGATGGGAAGCGACTCGGTGAACTGACATTCTTCCGCCTCTTCCTCGTAGGAAGCTGAATGTCAGCGTGCCGAGATGAGGATCAGGCTTCCGCTACGTCTTCATTATGTCAGCAATACACACGGCAGGGAGTAAATGTGCGGCTGTCCCGGACACAAAGGTCAACCGCACGCAGCGGGCGCCTGTAAATCATTTATCTGCCGACTCTCAGACGGTCTGGAAGGGCACCATCGTGTGAGTGAGAAGTACTTTGAACTGGGCCAAAAAACCTCTGGCAGACTTTGTGCTCTGGTTCCCGCTCTCTCAAAAGTCGGGAACTCTGGCAGTAATTGGTTTTTCATCTCAGCTAGAGAGAGAGGGAATCTACACCATGTGATTTCATCTGCTGTTGCACCGCACATGGAGGGTTGAACCGATTCTCAGAGTGCCAACTACATGGATTTGGTCGGAATGGGGTTTCAATACGATTGTGTCAAAGTGACATGAAACGAGGCTGAACTGGTTCTACGTCCAGAAATGTGTTGCCCCTGCACTCACTGGGGACCCGTTTGCTGGTACAACGTCAGCGCTGTGGTTTGCACTTAATGAAGTGAGATAGAAGCAAAGATGTGGCCGTGCTCAGGGGCCCAACACCTCAAGGGGATACTTTAGCTGGATGTATGCATAGACTGTGGCTGTTTCTGTGTGAGTGAGTGTGTGTGTGTGTGTGTGTGTGTGTGTGTGTGTGTGTGTGTGTGTGTGTGTGTGTGTGTGTGTGTGTGTGTGTGTGTGTGTGTGTGTGTGTGTGTGTGTGCGTGTGTGTGTGTGTGTGTGCGTGTATGTGTGTCTGTGTTTGTGTCTATGTATGTGTGTGTGTGTGTGTGTGTGTGTGTGTGTGTGTGTGTGTGTGTGTGTGTGTGTGTGTGTGTGTGTGTGTGTGTGTATGTGTGTGTGTGTTTGTGTCTCATATATATATTTAAAGATTATTTGCCGAAGGTGAAGTGAATAGTTGGAAATAGCCCCCCGAGACCTTATGTCAAGGGGACTATTCCCCACTATTCACGGAGCCTGAGGTGAATAATTGTGTAAGTATATACTACACGTGAACACTCCAAAAAATAAACAAGATAACACTTTTTGTTGGGATTTATTTGTTTTTTATTAGCGGTATAATTGTTTTTATTAGCGTGACGAGACCACCGTCACGTGCGCTCCCCATTATATCACAGGATAAGATCTCAATCTTGGGATATTGCCCAATATCCCAAGATGGCAAACCAATCAAATTGCGCCATCTTAGGAGGTTTACATGTAGCATATACTAAATATCTATATATGAGAGAGTGAGGGCGAGCGGGAGACAGAGATGAGCTATTATTGACTATGAGCATTAAGCCATTATTGTGTGTGTGTGTGTGTGTGTGTGTGTGTGTGTGTGTGTGTGTGTGTGTGTGTGTGTGTGTGTGTGTTGTGTGTGTGTTTGTGTGTGTGTGTGTGTCTGTGTGTGTGTGTGTGTGTGTGTGTGTGTGTGTGTGTGTGTGTGTGTGTGTGTGTGTGTGTGTGTGTGTGTGTGTGTGTGTGTGTGTGTGTGTGTGTGTGTGTGTGTGTGTGTGTGTGTGTGTGCGTGAGTGTTGCACAGCCCAGGGCCATGTTCACTATGAATCAGCCCAGGAAATTGAGGACAATCCAGAATGGTGGGAGTGGGTAGACCTAATGGACACACGTTGATACAGAAGACTGAAAAGAGGGCTTACCTCATTGACAAACACCCAGTGACTATCTTTGGACGCCAGATTTGTCTCCACCGCCTGTAGTAAAAAAACAACAACAACAGACATATATGGGTTAATAACTAGCCATTACAATGCTTGCCGCTGGCATTTGTCTCACTATTTAATATCCTTAACAATCAGCTCTGACGTCAAGGCAAAGGCCATATAGAATAGGGGGAGAAGACACAGCATTGCACATTGTTACTATACTATAATTGCGCATGAATGCAGTTACATTTAAGTCACATTCATAAAATAGCCAATTATTTGACGAAAGATAAACAGTTGCGCGGAGATCGTTTATTGGCCTGCGCCCAGTTTCCCGAAAGCATCGTTAGCCTAAGTGGATCGTGAAGTGCGTCGTACGAGCATCGTACAGTTTTCACACCGTTTCCCGAAAGCATTGTTGGTAACAAACGTCGTAAAAACGCTTGTAGCTAACGAGGACTCCAGGGTACTCGTAGGACGCTATAGAGCGTTGTTAGCCTACTATAGCCTCAGTGGCGTCACCAGCGGACATTCCTAGTATTGGATGCGTTTTATTAAAACACATCCAATACCACGGAATGCCCAGCTTGAGCCATTTCGCAACCAAAAACAGTGGTTACCGCCGATATATTAGGCCTACTCAAAGACTACTGTTAGATTTAAACAGTAACTATAGATGTTAGAAGTCAACAATAACATAATTTATCGCAGCAATTAAAAATTCCAAAAATACATGCAGCCGAAATGCACCGATCAAACGCCACGTCACAATAAAATCAAATGATTCCATTGCTCTTGTGTGGGAGTTCGCTTTCGAGCTGCACTTGCTGTCTCCCTCTGATTTTAATTCAAACATATAAATAAAGCTATTTTCCCTTCCACATGTAGAGTAATATTGATGTTAAGTGGGATAATAGAACGCCGGTCATTATCGGGAAACTAGCCCAGCCAGGGCGAACCAGACACCGCCGCGAAACGGAGGGGCTTCGACCTGAAGGGGCTTATTTTTCGATAATGAGCGGCTACTTGCCAACCAAAATTTTTATTTTTTTACAATTTATTTGTTACCATACATAGTGTTGATCAGCAGAGCAATAGTTAGCCAAAGACGTTGATGTCGCTTAGCAACCTAAGAAGCTGGCGTTGTTGTGAAGGGCCCATGCAATTGAACGGAGCGTTCCACGGCATTGAGAAGAGCTGTGTCATAATAGTCCATATTTACGTCCAATATGGAATATGGAACCATAACTCGAACCCTGCCTATTTCATCCTGCCCAACAATATGGGCAGGATCTAGCACTCTATTCTTTTCGTAGGCTACTCTGCGGTTGGCCTTGATGGAGAGATATTTTAACCCTTTTTAACCCCAATTTTCCTGCGACATTCCTGCGTCTCTCCCTGCGTCATAGCCCGTTTCAGCACCATGTCAGTGGACAGGTACAATCCTACGAACGTCTTGAGTGCAGCGAATGCGCGTTCATGTTAAGAGGAGTTTCGGGAAACGCTCCAAAGAAATTAACGATGGTTCGAAAGATCCTTTGTGAGAATGATCGTACGAGCGAAGATCCATCGTTATCGGGAAACTGGGCCCTGGGGCCAATATTGACCGCAACATACCATGGCATATGCCGCTTCATGGAGAGGATGACAGCTCTGGCCGTTGTTAATGGCAACTCACGACGCTCGTCGCTGAGCTCATAGGTTGCGCGGGGGTATATGAGTGGGTCCGCAATGATGTCTCTGAATGCGATTGTCGCGCTGTCCTTTCTTCCCCACTCAAGTCGTAGTCCATTTCGATGGCATAGGTCATTAAGGTCAAGGCAGTCCGACCTAACTCCAAATCCCGCCGCTGTTGTCCAATTTCCCATTGCTCTTGACTTTAAAGCCCAGGAACTGCTCGTCGTTATCTTTGGCAAATGGAATTTTCTGTTTTCCAAGATGTTGAATTAGTGATGCACGGGCCATCTCTCTAATGGTCGGATCGCTGTTGTTAAGCATATTGAGTAGGTGGCTTGTTCTAATGGCGGTGTATATCCACTCGATGTTTGGGACACCCAAACAGCCGTCCCTCCGGAACTGGAAGATGATGTCCCTGGTCGAGTGGGTGTTGATCCCGGCCCACTTCCTTACCAGCCGTAGAGTTTTGTTATTTAGTTCTTTCAGTGTGACTTGCGGAATGTGGAGATTAGCGAACAGGTGTTAGACTTTGACCAGGGCTATTTCTCTTATGGCCTGCAGTTTAAATATGATTGGTAATGGGCTGATATCAATGAGGTCTAGCCTGTTCGAGTAGTCGCTGGTGAGCTCTGTCAGCTGTTCTTCCCAGCTGCCTGCGATATTGAATTTGTGGCCTAGATATGGATAGGTTTCGTTGTGTGAGTACACCCTTATTGTTTCTTGGAGTATTGTAAATGACGGTGGTTTGTCCGACTTTAATGTGGTTTGCAGCGGTTTCCTCCGCTGCGCCTCTCATAGAAGACGCCGCATTTTGCTTGTTTCACCTCCAGTCCGGACCATCTGAAGTACATCTCCGTACGACTAAGCATCTGTTGGATGACACTCTTCTGTCTTGATGCAATCTGTACGTCATCGGCATACCCTTGGACTGGGTTAGGAGAGCGCACCCCTGCCGGTGTGCACTGTT